>JABAKD010000004.1:6533764-6711549 GCA_012845835.1 Undaria pinnatifida
ATCGCCGGAAAAAAAAAAAATAATAGGCCATTTGAGTTTTTTTTTCGCATGTGATTCTCGTCGTGTATAGCTACTTGTATAGGCCTTGGGATTTTTTTATCCCCCCGGTCGGTAGCGTTATTTTTTTGTTCTTCTCTTCAAAACAGTTTTTGTGGAGAGGGGGGTCTCCTCATGAGATTTTTTCATCCCCGGTACGAAGGGTTTTTCTTTTTTTTTCTTCTTCTTCTTCTTCTCTTCAAAATAGTTTTCGGGGAGGGGTCTTCATGGGATTTTTTCGTCCTCGGTGTGGTAGCGTTTCTTTTCTTTTCTTCTCTTCAAAATAGTTCTGGGGGAGAGGGAGGTCTTCTCATTGGATCTTTTCATACTCGGTACAAGTAGTAGTAGCGTTTTTTTTGTTTTTTTTTTCCTCTCCAAAATAGTTTTGGGGGAGATAGATGTAATAGCGTGCCCTCCGCAGAAGGGTAGTTTATAGATTCGACGTGAAACCAATGTCATGGTTGAGGTGAAACCACGTGACATTAGATGTCACATTCACGTCAACGCCATCATGCATGCGCCATAATGTAGGTGACGATGATGGGACAAGCAGAGGACGCCCCACATCTCACTACCTGCTCTACCTGCACTACTACCCTGCTCTACCCTGCGCTTCCCTGCGTTACCCCGCACTACCGTGCCTAGGCCGGTTATGTCTGTTTTTAGTCTTTAATGTAGGGGAAATAATGCGTAAGAGCTTGGAGTCTATCCAGCGAGCCATGAGGAGAGAGACCGACCAAAGACACCGGAACCCATGAGGGGCACGCTTCCCAACACCGACCAACCACGCATCCCTCCACATTCGGAGTACCCATTGAACTCTAAAAGAAAGACAAAGCAAGACAAGACAGAGTAGGCCAGGGTAGGGCAGGGTAGAGCAGGGTATAGTGTGAGATAGGGGCGTCCTGCTTGTCCCATCACATCGTCACCTATAATACATTATCGCCCATTCATTCTATGATGCATGGCCTGCCTGACGCGAGCACTGAGTGTGACATCTAATATCACGTGGTTTCACCTCAACCATGACATGGTTTCACGTCGAATCTATAAACTATCCTTCTACGGAGGGCACTCCATTACATCGATTACATCGGCCGGATATACGGGCGGGCGTGTCAATATCCAAGCGGTTTCATTTCCTGGGGATACCCGGGAGAGCATTTTTCACGTTCGACATGGGGAAATTCTGAAAAAGTTTATTATCATTGTGGATGGGGGGATTTGAACCCACGAAACCCAAAAAATCTATGTCCTGTCGTCGACGCCATTTGTTAAAGAATCAGTGCGTACGAAGGGTATTAGACTAGTAATTATTAATATTCCGTTTGACCACTTGCGCAAAAGGTCAACCAACAAGAAGATAGCTTACTATATATACCCAAACTAAGCCTTGTTAACACACCGACCACCGCGCAGACGAGTGCATAGTTTAGTTAGCCTATACCGGTATAACGTGCGAGGGCTTTCAAAACAAGACCAACAGAGGCAGGCGCGAAAGGGGGGGGGGGGGGGGACGTACTCATTTGTTGCTTGCCTTATTTATAGTCATTTGACCGTTGACCACTCGCATTCCTTTCGAGACGAAAAGGGTGTGTGTGCATGTTATACAACATAATATATATCCTTCAAATAGAAAACGAACAAGCACCGCCGCCGCGCGACTCAACAGCAGCGCGAGGAGCATCCGGTTCATAACATGCGGCATTGTTGTTGCTGATGATGGTGGTGGTGCTACTGCTAGTAGTCCTCTTATCATCATGCATCACGGCGGCCATCGTCGAATCAGTCGTGTATAATATGTGCTTTTCTTGGTCGTGTTGTATGAGCCAACCATCGTAATGAATGTAGGATGGGCGTTTCTCTCCACCTCTATAAAAAAAAGGGGCGCCGCTAAAAACCCGCCTACGTACGTATTGTACGTACGTAAGACACGTAGGCAGATTGGAAAAGGAAAAGCAGGTTCCAAAAAATGTTACGTAATATTTTTTCTTTTTTGCGAACAAATATGAGCAAAGTATTGATCACTCAACTTACTACACTCGCAACTGACGTATTTGAAATAGTTGCAACAATGCTTTACCCTCTGCTCCTGATACTACAACAACGCCTCCCGCGTTGTGTGAGTCAACAAGCAAACATCTATCTCTTCCCCAAGAGTGCGCTGTGCTGCCTTGCTGGAGAGACACAGGGCGTGGGCTCCCTAGTTTCCTGTGGCGACGCTTCCGCTTTCTCCGAGGGAGGAAAGCGGGGGCACCGACGGCCCTGCCGATGGCGCTGGGTAGAGATAACAGCAACAGCAACAGCAGTAGTACTCCCGCACCGGAGCATCGAAGGTACCATCACCACCACCACATGGGATTTTCAGCGACGCATGGAGGGAGCGGAGGGGGGGCGAGAGGTATAAGCGGGCAGGGATCCGGATCAGGTCCAGGGCGAGGAGGGTTGGGAGGAAGAGGAGGAGGAGGAGCTAGTGTGAGCGGGGGCGGCGTCGGCGGAGTGCCTGGGTCTGGGGAGCGACGCGCGAGCTGCGACTTTTGCTCGCGAAGAAAAAGGAAATGTGATGGACAGCAGCCGTGTCAAAATTGCAGCAAGGTGCGTGACACGCGAAGGAGCTTCGGCGTGCTGCCCGGTTCCGGGGGTCTCGCTTGTGTTCGGATGTGCGCAGTAGATGAGGGTGTGTTGTTTGAGGCGAGGGGTCGCCGGTGTCGAATGCACTTGCTGTGATATTGTTGCTACTCTCATGTGGGGTACGTACGAGTCCTGTCTACCAGGTATAGACGAAAGTTTAAGAGCCTTTTGATATTCACATTAAAATATAAATGGTTATTATATTTATGCCCATATTGTGTACTGGTATATAATGAAGTCATGCATCCTTACTCACTGCTGCTGTATGTCCCAGGGAGTGCATACATTTTTGTCTATTGCGTTTCACTATTTGCGTTTTGCTTGTTGACCTTTGGTATGAGCTTGTTTCGAGGCCAGCGTCGTTTGCCTCTCCCTCCTTGGTTTGACCTCTCCCCGGCAGTCCCACAGGGTGAGCACCTCTTTTGCCTCGGCAGCATGCCGTAGGAACCCTCGCTACCAACGCCTGCACCCTCAAACAACCTCACAAGGCCTCTCTTACCTCGTGCAGCAGCAAGTACAGCAGCATGCGATGCTTTCCTACGAACATTTTTATCATTTTTCGGGCATTTCTTCGTTTTTGTAGTTGTTTTCACCATTTTCGTCTCGTTTCGGACCATTTTGCGTATGGTACACTTGAAAACAAAGGGCATGTGTATGATATGTAGGATTTTCTCGCTTTTATTTTAATTTTGTATCCTATGGCGGATGGAGAAAAGTAAAGCTTAAGCTCACCACACTTCCAGGTATTTTCATACACGTCGTGTGTCGATTTAACTCAATTGCATTCGCATTCCAGCGCTAGCTGGCGTGTCCTTCGGTTCCCGCGATAGCGATTCACACAAAATGCCCAGAACGATAGGCGAAACCTTTGATATGCCCGAGAACGTTATGTCAACAAATCCTAATGTCGTGGAATATGATACAACAATATCGGCCGGCGGGGGGGGGGGGGGTCATTTCATGCGTAGCCATGGAGTAAGAGACCTGCCTCAATAGACTATTGGTCACTTTCTTAATTTTTGTGCGAGAAAAAGTCTTCGACTTTTGTATCGTACTTCGAAGTATACGTTTAATATCTTGCGGGGCTGGAATGTCAAGAACAAAATCGCTATAAAATGCAATGTGCATGGTTAGGTTTTCGACCATCCTCGACTTCCGTCCCGTCCGCATCCAGCACCAAGGCAGCAGACGGCCTATCCATAGTAGTCAGGGGGTATGATCTGTGACGCTACAGCAGTAGCAGTACAGGTCACTCAATGGCGACGCAGGGTAATACGAAAGGGAGGCTGATATTCACATTCACAGGAATCATGCAAGAAATTCGGGAGACGTTGTGCTTATATGTTGGGTGTCCAATACCCCCTCTCACAAATATGAAACCCAGCCTGGATCAGCATTTAGGTTTTCTCTCTTGAGGTTAGGGAAGCATCTATCATGGTTGCAATTCTTTCGGCATAATTGGACTTCTCGAGCACGGTGAAAAACATAGAAAAAGATGGATTTGCTACTTTTATTTTCGGCGTAGCCATGAGCATAACAAGCCTGAAACAGCATACTGTACCTGGTACGCTGATTATTCCATTACAGTATGACGCATTTGGGGTGCTGTGGAGGGCATTTACACCCCCCCCGAGCGCTCTGGTGCGCGATTTCTGGAGAGCATATGAGCATGCCCGCTTAAACAGAAACAACTTACGCTTAAACGGGCGAAATAATACATAGCAATAGCACAGGCGCCAAGAATGAGCACATTCCCCAAAACAAGGTGGTAGCATAACGGGCGCGCAAACGTCAGAGTGGAATAAACAAATGCATAATTTAGCTATTATTAGCCGCATAAAAATCGAACAAAAAAAAGCATAATGGATGCTACCCTATATAGAAGCATAACAACGAAAAACGAGCCTATGGCGTCAAGAAAGAGTATAATTGGTCCGAAACAAGGTAGCATAACGGGTGCATAAGCATCACGAAAGTGGAATAAAGAACAGCATAATCAGCTAATATTAGCGGCATTGAAAACGAAAAAGAAGAGCATAGTGGACGCTTCCCTACTTGAACTGCTGTACTGACACTGCTCTGTGACAAGATACCTGGCACGAGTACGTACTCGCACCCTTTCCCATTTGCTACCATTGGTGTCCTCGAACGAGTACTGGTACGTGTTAGGCCGGAGACATGGATTCCACCCATGGTAGTTTCTGTATAATACCTGGTATGATATATGAGATGAGATGGTATCTGATATGATCTCGAATAAGATACCTGGTATCATATCTACTACTCTGTGGGTGCTGTGGTACCATTTAGTGACATGAAGGTGAGAGTTTTTGGTGGGGAAATACCTGGTATGTCTTTTAGCTTTTGTCCGATTTTCCGCTTTGAACTTGGTCTTAAATGGGTGCCTGGTACTAGGTATTAGGTACTACGAATTATTTTCCTTGGTGGTTCGTTTTTGTATACATGTCTCTTGTTCTTCATTTTCTTCGTCATCCTTGTCCGTACTGCGGATTTGTACGTACATTGGTTGGATTTCGTGGGTGGATTTCGTGGGTTGTATGCAGTGTAGGCATGCAGTGTAAGTCGGTTTTTCAGATGCGAGTCTTTTGAAACTTATGCACCAGCATGGAGCGTAGGCTGACTTCCGATTTCATTTTTTATATTGTTTGGCGGATGCATGAATTGCTTGAGCTACGATTACCTACGATATGTATTTGGTCTTTCCCGCCGCCCTACAATACTTGAAATCAAAATCTACCACAGAGTATTAAGCACTACCAGACAGGTGATATCACCTGACTACCTTTTTTGCCATCCATACCGTAGCTCCAAATGTCTCCCCTCGCCCCCACCTTCCGCGCCACCTGCACCATCGCCTAGACCTAACACCACGCCTAGAATAAGCTCCTGCCAGGTGTACTTTATGCGACCTAGAGCGGTTGTAATCCCCCCCCCCCCCCCCCCCCCCGCCTTCGAACATTCCACCCTCTCCGTACCGGTTGTACGCCACAATCGTCAGATTTGTCTCCGTAAAAAAGGTCTGAAGTTTCCGCACACAGATCGACTTGCCCCCGCCCCCCGCTGCCCCCTCTTTTTCACCCCCGGCCCCCAGTTGTTTGCCCTCCCCTCACCGGTTTTACGACTTGCAGGATATACTTGATACACTGATGCATTTCCTGCCACAGCTGTCAGATTGTATCCCCCTTCAAAACGAGTTTTATAATTTCCGCGTACAGATTGATCAGCATTACCCTGTTGACCCTGGTACAAGCCACACTGTAGTTCCAAGGGGAGTCGCCGACCCTATATCCTTCGTGAGGACACACGCCCCGTAATACTCGCGATCGGAGTATCACACACAGCTTGCGAAGATGAGTTTCGACGAAATCTTCGATCTCACAGCTGGAGTGTATTTTATTTTTTTAATATGGTGCAAGCTACACTGCTGTAGTTCTACGGGGAGTCGCCGACCTATATCCTTGAATCCTTAATGAGGACAAACACCCAGTAATGCGCGCGATCGGAGTATCACACACAGCTTGCAAAGATGAGTTTCGAAGAAGTCTTCGATCTCACAGCTGGAGTTTATTTCTATTTTTATAATATACCTGGTATACGTGTATGATACCACTTTTGGTTTGCAATTCCCCCCCCCCCCTGAGGTCGTCTTCCATCCCAGATTGTCTGGAGCCTGTCATGCGACCACGGACCTGATTATGCAAGTTAAATGCGAAAACAACAACAGCAAGCCCCAGAACCCCTCCCTATACTAATTTCTTGTAAAATTGTCCCCCCAAATGGGTTTCCAGCTGGAAAGGCGTTAAAGAGCGCTCAAATCGGTATGTCGCTCAATATTAAGAGCCATGTATTCCATGCCGCATGTAAGAGCAATGTGTGGGAGCGCCTGTTTGGGCTTGGTCACGGGGTGCTCTGTTCTCTTAAAACGGGGTGCCCGCCGTAGTGGGTCGTGAGAGAGCCCGACAAGGTAGATACTGCTGTAGGAACATTCGGGAGATAAGAGCTGGCAAGTCTGCACATCCCGATTCCACTAAATGCTGCCAAATACATCGAAGTATTATACAAATCCGGCCCTGTCGCAAGGAACCTGACATCCGGCTCTAGGCTTGCTACATGGCATCCTTGTTTTGGCGCAGCGAGAAGGGGGTAGATTTGTCACAATTTCCTATAGACGGCAAACGCTTAACCCCTTTAGGGCCCCCGAACCCCTCCCTATACTAAATCCAAGTAATTTTGTCCCCCAAAATGGGTTTCCAGTTGTAAAGGGGTTAACATCCGCTTTACGAACACACATTTTGTTTATTCTAGGCTAACTTTCCTAAAGTCTACTTTCTCACGTATGAGCGGGCCGATACCGCATACGATGATGTGCTGCCCACTACAGATAAGAGCAACGCGTAAATAAGAACGATATATGGAATGTTTGGCAAGGGGCGCTCTTAAACCGGAGTACTCACCGTGATCGCATGGGCTTCCGACCGCGGCTGGTTGTACCTGCGCAGGCACGATTCTTCCCATCATGTGTGCCCCCTTGAAATGATGCTGTTTCAGTGCGGTAGGGTTTGCTATGAGACTGTGGGATTATTCCCCCCAGTTTAGGATTTTTTGCGCTCTCAGTATTGCACTACTATGAACCCTGCCACTGCCGCCGCAACCACTCCGACCCGGAACCGCAACCCTACCCTTGACCTCCATACCTGGTACGCTATATAGAGGCGTGTTTTTTGATGCGCTCGGGGAAGACAGCGAGTATAATGGGTCGCTTTCCTTTGAACGCCGGCCACCACTACCACCCGGAGCCCCAGCCCCATCCCCAACGCCGTCCCCAACGCTATCCAGAGACCTGCTTGGTTGGTGTGCTTTGGGAAGACTCTACGACGAGGAATCTAGGTTACGTTTGTGTGATGTAGCCCTAGCCGTATCGTCATCGGTCACCCCAACGCTGTATTTAGGCCTTATTGTTGGGTGTGTTTTGAGAAGACTTTAGTCCGAGTAGTACGGCGTTTGGAAACGTGTATAACCGAACCCTAACCCTAACGCTAGCCGAAGCTAACAAGAGGCGTGCTTGGTTGGTACCTTGGGAAGAGTCTACAAAACGTGCGAAAACTTTGGTACGTGTGTGACTAAGCCCTCAACCTATCCCTGTATCCTTAACGCGAACCCCATTGTTAACGAGAGGTCTGCTTGGTTGGGGTGCCTTGGGATAACTCTACCAGGACCAAACTTGGCGACACCCTAGCCCCAAGCCTAAGCTGAGATCTGCTTGGTTGGGTGATGTGCTTTGGGAATGCTCTGCAAGGACTAATCTTGGCTGCGTCTGCATGACTAAACCCCTACCTTAGCCCTAACCCTAGCCCTATTGCTAACCCCAGCGCAGACCGGAGGCCTGCCTGTTTGGTGTACTTTGGGAAGACTCTACAAGGACGAAAATGGCTACGTCTGTATGGCTAAACCCTCTTCCTATCCCTATCCATAGTACAGTGGAGTTCCCTCAATAAGGCGGTGGGCGGTATCTCTCGATAAGGCGGTCGAAATCGCTTGACGCCACTCATAACCTGGAATGAATAAGGTGGCTTTCCCCCATGAGGCGGTCGTGTTGCTCTGGCACACCGCTGCCTTACATGGGGAGCCCGACCGTAAACCCAGACGCCTGCTTGCTTGGTGTGTTCTGGGAAGACTCTGGTGTATGAACGAGCACGAAACTTGGCCAACACCGTGCGTATGTATGACCAATGACGCTACTGCTGTAGCACGAAATATGTTGCCGGTATGTCGGGTGAAGTGCTCCTCTCCGATGTTAGGATGCAACACCGCTGGTCTTATAACCTGCGGACTTCCTCGCCCCCGTATCCCTTATTTCGAAGAATACATACGTGTGCTGCTGCCTATCGCGGGTGTGCCTGCGTGGCATAAATTGATGCCGTTTCAGTGAGATGATGTTTTGTCATGAGACTGGATTGGATTTTTTTCCCCGACTACGCAGATTACGTTGGGGTGTGTTGTGTTTTGGCCTGCTGCCTATCGCGGGTGTGCCTGCGTGGCATAAATTGATGCCGTTTCAGTGAGATGAGGCTTTGTCTTGAGACTTGGACTGGATTATTTTCCGACCTGACAAAAAACACAGCAATTGTGTTCGATTTCGGCATTTAACACACGGCGGCCTTTTCCCCGACGACCCTGACCCCGAACCCCAACCCTAACGAAGGCGCTATCGAGAGATCTGCTTGATTGGCGTGGTTTGGAAGCGCCACGAGCACGAACCTTGGCTAGCGCCCGTATGCATGACCAATGATGCTACTATGATGTTTGCGGTATGTGTGGATAAAGGCTTCTCTGGTGTCTGCTTCTCCACGATGTTAGGATGCAACACCGGCTGGTCTATTAATATGCGGACTATCACCCCCCCCCCCCCCCCCCGTTTCCTTGTTTTGAATAACGCATACATACACACATGGGCTTCCAGCCGCCCTGCATATTGCGCAACATGGATTTATGCTCTTTAGGCGAGGTGGGATTTGGTCGCGAGATTGCGGGATTTTTTTATCCCGTACACTGTTTTTTTTTCAGGGCTTTTCACGGCTCATGACCCGACCCTCGGGTCGGATCACGATGCTTTCGAAATCTCGCGGACCGAGTCGGACCGGGTCAGGAGGTGATGGAAATCTCACGGGTCTGGTCTGGTAGGGTCATGAGGTCTTCGAACCATCACCAGTGAGTCGGGTCGGGCTGCCCTGAACCGGCCCACTCTGACCCGGCCCGACCTGCGAGCAGTGATCTATCTGACCGGAGAAAGTCCCTGATTTTTTCGGCTACGGTACTTTGCATACGGCAGCCACCGCTCCGACCACCCCGACCTCCACCCCGAATCCTAATCCACCTGCTTACGAGAGGTCTGCGTGTGGTTGGTGTGCTTTGGGAACCCTCTACTATATATGCGAGTACGATACGAGGCTTGTCATATCAGGCGACACGCATAAATCGGGCATGATGACCAACGAGGCTCGTTTATGTTCAACGAGGCTCGTTTATGTTGTTTTTGTTGATCCTCTGGCGGAGGGGGGGGGGAAAGCTCAAGCTCACCATCACACACCCTCTACGATACGAGTACGAGATTTGGCTTGTCATGTTATGCATAGACGATACGTATAGTTTGGGCATGATGACCAATGATGTTTTGGTTCCGTTTTTTTGTTATAATCCTCCGGTGGACGGAGAAAAGTAAAAGCTTGAGCTCACCACACTTCCACGTATCTTCATACCTGTCATGTTATTTTATTTTGAATATTTCAAGGACGTTAGCGGTGAGTTCGTCAATTTAAGTCGATTGTTTTGGCAATCCAGCACTAGCTGTTGTATCCTTCAGGCTTCGTGGGTAGCGACAGCGCGAGTTGGCCCTACCGGCGGTCATCGTTTCTACGATACCCATGATGCTATCAGTGGAATGCTATGATGTTGTCGATATGTTATAGCAATGGCTTCTCTGTTTCTCTTCCTCTACGACGATGTTAGGATGCAACACCGCTGGGGAAATACTCTACATACCCCCCCTTCCAATTCCCTACGTACGAGTAGTAGTTTTTCGAAGTTTGTCATACCTGATGCTGCCGTACGTTTTGGCTCCGGTCTTTTTTTCTACCCCGACCCCTGGTCTTTTTTTGTCAAGGTTTTATAGTTGGCTCAGTCTTGTTTTTTGGCAAGAGGAGAGGGTTTTGTATCCCCGCTAGCATAAAGGGATGTCAAGGTGGGGAGAGGTGGACTGCGCTTAGTATGAAATCTTGTAGTCCGTGCGCACCTACTCAGATACCTCAATTTTGTAACTCGATTATGGCCACGTCGAATCGACCGAAACTAATTGAGCCCATTGCAGAAAAATCCTGGTGCTGCTCTGCACAAAAGCGTTGGCGTGGCATTTTGCGATGTTCCACGTCTACTATTAATTGCAGGGCGTGTCTCTATTCGAAGTAACCACTATCCTTATTATATACTTCGAAGTATTACGCTAACGTCGTGGTAGTGGCTTTTTTTGGATCTTTGAACATATCTTGGTTATAATACCCCCCCCAAGAAAGCTGCGACTCCCGAGCTCCACTCGGCCTCCGGCGGCCTCGCGGTGCCGCCACGTCCCATCCCCACAGCAGCACTACGACGTGCAGGCGAAATAACGGGCGTCGGTGCCCCACCTCGGCGAGGGGGGAGCGTGGAAATCGCCCTCCCGGGGACGGCTCGCTTGCTCCCCCCAGCTTTTTCTTCGTCGCTGCCCGCTATTTTTTTTTTTTGAACTCCAACTAGAGTAAACTTTCGAATTGCTTTTTGGCCACTTGAGCCATGGACAGAGCCATGGACACGAGACGACAAGCGCGCCTGCGTCAACAGCAAGCACAACAACACCAGGACCATCACAGCAGCGCCCAGCCGTCGCCGCTCGCCGTGCGCAGAATCGGCAACGCGAGCGCTTTTCGCTTGGCCCCCGGCATGGCGGGGAATAGTAAACAATTGCAAATCCCGCGCAGCCCGAGAGCATTGTACCCAACGAATCGGCTGCTGCTCGCCTGTCAGGTGTATTGCTCTACGTACTGCTGCATTGCTGTACTGCTGTACTGGGTAGGTCCGTGGGTGGATGGTGGGTGGTGGGTGAGTGGTGGATGGCGGCTCGCTCGCTCCCCGAGATGGCCGAGTATCGTCAAAAAATGAAACTCCCCTCGTCTGTTTCCTGTTTCATACAAGGTCCTCAAGAACCAACCAACTAACTGCTCCCAGCGTACCAGGTGTACTACTGCTGTACGTACTGCTGCACTGCTGTGCTGCTGTATGTGTTTGGTCGGTGGGTGGGTGTAGGGTGCACAGCGTCGTCCGTGGTGGGTGCGTGGGCCGTTCCGTATGTGGGAGTCTTTTTTCGTCCTGTGGGAGATGAACCTTTTTTTGTGTTTCTAAAATACCGGCCTCCCACTGGTGCTTGGGAGTACCACCGCCCCCACTGCTGCAGTCCTCTGTCCTTTACTACTGTACGTACTGCTGCACTGCTGTACTGCTGCCCTGTTACTATTTTGTTTTAGTAGTACTTACAGAGGATGGTACCTTTACTACTGCTGTACGTACTGCTGCACTGCCGTACTGCCCTGCCATTTTTTTGTTATTTTATTATTAGTACTTACATACAGAGGATGATACAACACCAATTTGTTTTTGTCCGCCATACCGGCCGGCAACAGGCATACTTCGGGAGTACCACTAGTATTTAATTATTTTATGTAATCCAGTGGGCTGTAGCGTTATTGTAGTGCTTTTGCGGGCCAAGGAGGTTTCCCCCACCGCACCGCGGCTGTGTCGCTCGGGGTCGGTGCTTGACAAAACGAAGAACGGAGAACTGGGAGGAGCGACAACGCAGGCCTGTTTCAAAACTACCTGGGCCCATGGATGGCGTGCCCGCCCGCCACAATAACAGCGACGAAAACCCACTCAACCGCGAACAAACCGAAAATCGCCATCTATTTTGTGGCGTGTGAGTGATATGATACACTGACATCGTCCGTCGTCGGCGCCTGCGGAAATTGTCGACTTCATGGGCTGTGTCGAATCGTTGTGTTGGTTTTGTGGTGGTTTGGGTTTTTACGTTGACAGAAAGCCGTAATTAAGATCATCAATACCCTACATCTTCCACTCCAGAGTGACTGGAGCCTATCCCGTGACCCCGGACTTGGTTATTCAAGTTACTGTGAGAACGACAACATGGTTTTGTGGTACTTAAAAGAGAAGTTACTTGTACAGCGCTATTTTGTAAATATGCTCGTGTGTTATATTTTGGTCAGTTTCTGTGTTCCACGTCGTCGACCCAGACCCAACCCGACCCCAAGCGTTAGCCCTAACGCTAGCCCCAAGCCTTTGCGGGGGGCAGGGGCGGTCGCACATGTCCGGCGCGTGTATCGATGGCGTTATTCGATATAAATGTACTTACTAACTTCTTTCAGCTGAAAGTGCTCGGTTGGTGCATCCCTGGCATTTCCGGGGTCGGACTACTTGCGGAACGGTCCAGCTTTTCTTTGGTTTCTTGATCGGCCTTTTTTGTTTTTGTTTCTGCTCGTTTTGCCAGTTGTTTATTGACCTTTCCGCTGCTTCCTGCAAATTTGGCTTTTCTGCCAGCACGATTTTGAACCTTTTCGCGATTATTTCTTCCTTTTTGTTTAGTAAAAGTTGAACTTCCTACCATTTGCCGCTAATTTGCCGCCTGTGCATTACTTGCGGAGCGGTCATTTTTTAGCTTTTCTTTTATCTCCACGATATGTTTTGTACTTGGCACGAAGTTGCATCAGATGAGATATCGCCCAGCACCCCACCGCAACGCTATATCTCAGCAGCGCAGCGACGTGCAGTGCCGTGCCCTGCGATGCCCTGCCGTGCCCTGCAGCTCAGCTCTGTAGCGCACCGCAGCGCCAGCTCAGCAGAGCGCAGCGCCGTGTGCTTTGCCGTGCTTTGCCGTGCTTCGCCATGCTGCGTGCTTTGCTGTACTTTTACTAGTTCGTACATACATGCCAGTAACATTCGAAGTATCATTCCACGTACTGGTACATACACCAGGTTTGTACATATTACGTTGTTGGATCATGAACAATGCACCCCCAGCCCAGGTCAGCCCGGCTATATATAGCTCAGCAGCACAGCGCAGCGCAGTGCGGTGCCGTGCCTTGCCCTTCGTTTTGCGGTGCTGTGTTGTGCGGCGCTGTGCGTTCTTTTGAACATATAGCAGTAGTAGTACCAGATATAATACAGGTACCAGGTTTATGTACGCGTTGTGTACTCGTCTTTTTGCTTTCTTCAGTTGATTGTCCTCTCTCGGTCCCCATGCCCCCCCCCCCCCCCCCCCCCCCCCCCCGCAAATAGCATACGTACTGCCGTTCAGAACGTGACATGAACAAGAATACAGCACAGCGCAGGGCAATTAGCTCTGCACAAGCACCTCTTGACATTATTATCAATTCGATATTCGCACCAAAGAATCGCGGGCCTCTTCTTCCTGCCCCCTTTACATATGTTTCAGTTGCATTCTTCCATGACAGCCGCCCGCGGAGCGGAGTCCTGTGCTTTTTTCAGAACCACACAAGAGTACCACCAGATATTAGGCGAAGTACCAGGTACCAGGTACCGGTAGTACGTGTGTACTGGTCTTTTTGCTTTCGTCGTTGATTTTGTTCTCCATCTCGGTTCTCTTCGCAATTTTTCTTTGGAAATTACATGCGTACTTCTGCCGATCAGAACGTGACATCGCCAACAAACAGCACAGCACAGACAGGGCAATCAGCTCCGCACAAGTAGCTCTCGGCATTATCAAATCGCTATTAATAGTTGCACTAAATCATGGGCCTCTTCTCTCTGCCCCCTTCACGTTTTGTTGAAATCTTCCTTGCGCGAGGGTAGCGGGCGGCGTTAGCCTCCCGCGGAGCGGAGCGCTTGTACCTACTTACGCGTCGGCCCAGTGCCAACACGACCTTGTAAGACCTTGACCCTAATCATAGCCCCAACCCCGACTCTTTAGGGGGCTCGGGGCCGGCATGGACAATCGCTTCGCCGCGCGTGTCGGTGGTGTTTTTTCCAAAGGAGCTCTAAGGCCAGCCTCAACCAATCAGGCGGTAGTGGTTTTGCACGAATAGCTTTACAGGGTGGTGTTGTGCATACGTGGTACCTCGACCAGTCAGACAGTGGCTTTGCGCGAATCGATTTTCAGGGTGTTGTACTCGTACGT
Source organism: Undaria pinnatifida (assembly GCA_012845835.1). Taxonomy (NCBI): domain Eukaryota; class Phaeophyceae; order Laminariales; family Alariaceae; genus Undaria; species Undaria pinnatifida. The sequence continues at coordinate 6,548,184 of JABAKD010000004.1, forward strand.
AAGAAGGCTCTTATATCCAGCTTATGTCCAGCAAGCAGTGTTCGAGAGACGTTGTAGCCAGCAGTTCGTATTTGTAGAGAGGTACAGGCGTTTTTCGACTTGTGTCAGGCCAGCCTCGACCAATCCAGCGGTAGTGGTGTTGCGCAGATATTTTTACAGGGTTACCTATATACCAGGTATGCGGTCTATCGTCTTGACCTTTTGACCATATTATGACCGTGACACCAAAGATCCATTCGTACACGGATCGATCCGGGAAACAAAACAATTTTCCTGTCGGCAGTTAAGAGCTGATTCATGATGGCTGAGAGGTGGGAGATTACGCCGACGCCAACCTTCGGAGTGCCGGGCATGATAGCCGCATGTGGTTCTTCTGTTTGCTACCTCGCTTCTGGCATGGCCTGGAAACTCAACACGTGTCAACAAGGCCGCGCTGGCGTGTTTCCTGCTCCTCTGCGTGTGCACGGGACTGCCGTCACTACAAGCTAGCATCGTTTGGAAAACCGGTACTTTTTAGTGTTTTAGTTTGCGATTATGAAACACGCCGAACTTTTACAAAACTTCGCTGCCCCGATCCGCGGGACCTTGGGAAAAGGACGGCGGCGTCAGCCAATTATTGGTTAACTGTAACTGCTGTTGTTCAATAATCATGGCTATCGTGGCTAATGAAGGCGATACAGCAGTGCTATGGTTGCATCTACCTGTATGATACTCTGTATTAGTCGAGCTGCAGTATAGCATCCTGCAAGACGATACAGCAGTATCTTAGCGCCTGTTCTTCCTCCGGTATAGTGTGGGTCGAAACAATGGCATCACCTGCCGCGGCGGGCGGTGTTGCCATCCCGTCGCGAATAGGACTGTTTCGAGTGTCCTGTGTCCTGTGCTGCTTGCTGCGCCGACACTGAAACGGAAACATGACGACGGTGAAGAAGGCGTCTAGATACTGCTGTATAGAGTGACCCTTCGTGATTGGGTGGGCGGGTGGTGACTTGGTCGAGTTCCCCTTTCTTTTGCCTTTTTCTTAGGGGAATTTTGAGTTTATCGGTTGTGAGCTTCGGAGGGGTGAACTCGACTAGATATTGCTTCTTAGGCGTCACAGAGGTGACGTCACTCTTGAGATCGTTCCTATCCCTGTTCCGGACAATCCGCACACATCTGACATAGCACGCGCTATTCTATCAAGTAATACACGCAGCTTGCCAAGAAGACCTGGGACGAACCTCGATGTCAGCCAGCTGAGTTTTTTTTTTTTTTTTTTTCATCCTCCGGCGGATGGGGAAAAATAAAGCTTTAGCTCACCACACTTCCACGTATTTTCATACGCGTCGTGTGTGTGTCGATTTAACTCAGTTGCTTTCGCAGCCCAACGCTAACTGGCGCACCCTTCGGGTCCCATCGTAGGTATAGCGTAAGCTGTCCCTATCAGTGGTCTTCGTTACAACCCCGGCAGCGCAAGCTGCCGTTGTATACGGATGCGTGTGTATGTCGACCCGGCCTGTCCCCTGAGGGTCAGTTTCGGTGGAGATAGCCACCCGGAATGTCATCTTTCCGGGTAGTGTGGGACTTGCGCAAGCTCACCCACTAACAAAACCCCTGGCCATGGGAGATGGCCTTCCGCCGGACTTGGTCCAGTTACGGTCCACCCTACCCATTCGGGCTACGGTCCTCGGCCCAGCTGAGGTGTCTTTTTTTTTTTTTCGTCAAAAAAATGTACAATGCAAGGAGCCGGCGCCTTTGGTGGCTCAACGGTAAGCCGCGTATGTGTAAAAATGCACTTCAGCCGTGAGATCGACCAGAAAGGATTTTGATCAAAACCCAGCTTTTTGCAAGCCACGTATGTATCTGTTGTATGAGGCCATGCGGTATTAACCCCTTTACAACTGGAAACCCGTTTTTGGGGACAAAATTACTTGGATTTTGTATAGGGAGGGGTTCGGGGGCTCTAAATGGGTTAATAGGGGTTTTAAACTTCGAATCCGCAAAAGGTCTGTTTCTCACAAATTGACAGCTCCGAAGTGCGAGAGGGCTATTTTAGTCGGCGAAATTCGATGTAAATCGATGTATTTTCTCTTTGTTAATAACGATTGAAGTCGGCCGCGAGCGACTGGCAGGAAGATTTTTTATTTTTGCCTGCCCGGCCTGCGTTCAGGGGGCGCCGGCTTTGGATATGTTGTACCCGCGTTTGTTTGTGCGACGTTCGGGGTGGACTTGGTACGTACGTATTGTATACTCTACTCCATGCGTACGTATAATGTGTTTTTTGTTTGCTCATGCCATCTGTTGTCTTCGCATTAAACCGTTGTTTCTACCCAACGACATCAGTACGCCCAGAGTTCGTGCTTACACTTCATCCTAGAGAATCCTAGAGAGATACAAATTGTGTGGGCACAGACTGCTGTGAAACAGAGTAAACCAAACAGCAGTCGCATTCATGAAGGTAAAGCAAGTGGAGTGCTAGCGTACCGGGTACAAGAACACAACAAATCAAGCCAGACCATGAAAAAAAGAGAAAAAATGGCAAAAACAAAACGAAACATAGCAAAACAAAATAAAGCAAGACAATCAACAGTTTTTTTTTTTTTTTTTTTTTTTTATCCTCCGGCGGATGGGGAAAAATAAAGCTTTAGCTCACCACACTTCCACGTATTTTCATGCGCGTCGTGTGTCGATTTAACTTAGCAAAACAAAATAAAGCAAGACAATCAACAGGTGTTTTGAAGAATGTGATGCAAGAAGATCGGAAAGGAAAGGAAATGAAAGGAAAGGAAAGGCTGCAATTGCCAGAGGAACACCACACGTGCTGAAGAGGAACAGATACCACTTGGAGTACTAAAACGCCGGCACGTTTTGTCTCTGTTTTGGGGTGAAAGACGCATGCAATGTATTTGGGGGACAAATTTACTCGTATGAAACGCGATTTCGCGAACAATATACGGAAGAAAAGCAGAAACAAAACAAAGATACGACAAAAGCAAAAGTCCATTTTGTTTTGTTTGTTTTTCGCAATTGTTTCTGGGTCGCTGTACGAAAAGATCCGAATATTAGTATTTTGTTCTGGATACGTGCGAGTATAAAGATATGTGGAACTAAACCATACCCGGAACGAACGAAATTGCTGTGCGAGTGGCGAGGTCTACTTTCAAAACATGAACTTCTTCGTGGTGTACTCGTACATGATGTATACGATCGTATACGAATACCGTAGTACCCCCTGTCAACGCCCCCCCCCCCCCCCCCCTATATGCCCCTGCCCCCGAATGGCCGAAAAAGCAGTAAGATCTACCAGGTATGTGTTATTCCCGGGGAATGAGCTTTCTTTTGTTTTTTGACGAATTCCCCTCCACCTCTTCGCTATCCCCGGGGACAACTTTATTATCGCAATAAATCCCCCCCCCCCCCCCCCCAAGGGACAGCACAAAAAACGACGTCACCCCTGAGGGAGAACGTATGTATATCTGCGGTGTTTCGTTCTGCCCCACTGCTGTGACTTGTCTGGAATGACCAGGGCCCATCCGTTGTTGCCTGTTGTTGTTCGTTGTCTGTTGTTGTTCGTTGTCTGTTGTTCGTTGTCTCATGGTATAGCCGCCCCATGAAGTCAAACTCTATCTGCTACAACATTCACGGTTTTCCGTCCGGTGCACAACGTCCAATATGAGGTCCAATAAGGCCTTGGGGGCACTCTCGATTTTTTTTATCCTTTCGTTTGGTGTCAGAGGGAAAAACCCCTGATCCTCGTAACGACTCCCCCCCCGAAGTGCAAGCATCCCTAAGTGTTCTCCATCCTTTGCTCCTTATGTGCACGTCAGTGGTTGTTGAGCACGAGGTGCGCGGCGGCGAGGAATCGAGCTACACACGAGTCTGGCGAGTTTGTCGAGAACACTGTTTTTTAGAAGAACATCCCCGGAGCGCTTTTCTCCCCCGAGTTTTTTTTTTTTTTTTTTCCCACGAAGTCCCCCGTGTATCTGTTGTTGATGAGGATGCAACACAAGAACACCTGTATGACAATGCAAGAACCGCCAACGCAGTAACTTATTGCTATGAGGAGCTTGACCACTGCCGTGGATCTGTCCCACTCCACCGTCCCACGCTTACGGTGTATGGGTCAAGGCATGCGTTAGCAGCCAGGGCTTCGAATGGGACCTATCTTGTTGCCATGAGTAGAGCCCCTAGACCTCCCTATACTCGTACTAATTCCAAGTAATTATCCCCCAACACGGGTTTCCAACTGAAAAGGCGTAATGGGCCCATGTATTCTAGTAGATGGATCAAGGCATGCGTTGGCAGCCAGGGCTTAATGGACCCTATCTTGTGGCCATGAGTACAGCCCCAAAACCCCTTCGTACACTATTTCCAATCAGTTTGTCCTCAAAAACGATTTCTAAAGGCGTTAATGAGCCCATGTATTGTAGTATATGGGCCAAGGCATGCGTTAGCAGCCAGGGCTTAGAATGGCGCCTATCTTGTGGCCATGAGTACAGCCCCAAAATAATTTGTCCTCGAAAACGGGCTTCCAGTTTTACCGGCGTTGAGGGGCCCATGTACTGTAGTTTATGGGTCATGGCATGCGTCAGCAGCCAGTGCTTAGAATGGAGCCTATCTCGTGACCTCGAGTAGGGCCCAACACCCCTCCTTATACTAATTCCAAGTATTGTATCCCCTAAAACGGGGTTCCAGTTGAAAAGGCGTTAAGGGGCCCATGTATTCCAGTACATGAGTTATGGCATACGTTAGCAGCCAGGGCTTAAGAGTGAAACCTATGTTGTGGCCATGAGTTAGGCCCCAAAACCCCGCCCTACACTTATTCCAAGTATTTTCCCCCGAAAACGGGTTTCCAGTTGTAGAGGCGTTAAGGGGCCCATGTAATCCAGTAAATGGGTAAAGGCATGCGTTAGCAGCCAGGGCTTAGAATGGAGCCTTTCTTGTGGCCAAGAGTAAAGCCCCGAAACCCCTCCTTATACCAATTCCAAGTGTTTTTACCCATAAACGGGTTCCAGTTGTATAGGCGTTAGTGGGCCCATGTTTTCCAGTATAGTCTAGGTTAAGGCATGCGTTAGCAGCCAGGGCTTAGAATGAAACCTATCTTGTGGCCATGATTTAAGCCCCGAAAGCCCTCCCTAGACTAATTCCAAGCAATTTGTCCCCAAAAACGGGTTTCCAGTTGTGGAGGGATTAAGGGGCCCATGTATTCCGGCAGAGTATGCGATGAAGAATAGCGATCAAATCAAGCGCTTTGAAATATCGCACAGCAGACTCTCATCACCATATGCTGCGCTGCGCATCTTTACTACAGCGGCCCGTTCGGACAAATCCACCTGAACAACAACAGGAGCTCGATTTGCTTTTGCTTCGTGTGACCGATGCTGTCATCATCCTTTTTGTTCCCCGACTCCCCCCCCCCCTCTACAGCTCCCACGGGGCTTCCATGTGATAACAACGGCAGCAGCAGTTCGTAGCAGGCGTATGCCAGGTTCAATTTTGAGGCTAGCCAGGTATGTATGAAGAGGTTCAGCTTTAGTCTTTACAGCTCCATTCCTGCTGATGTCCTCATGTACCTGGTCTATAGCTTCAACACGCAAGATAACATATCCTCCCCCTCGGATGAAGTTCCAAGCTTATTTCCTCGGTAACGGAGACCGTGCAAACGCTGAGCGACGCGTCGGTGGAAATATCGAGGCAAAATATCGTTCACAAAGCTTCCCTTTTCGTTTTTCGAATCTACAGCTAGCCAACTATGTACGTCCAGGTTCAGCTTTAGGCTGTTCACCTCTATCCCTGATTATTACCAGGCACGAGGTATGTCGTTATGCACCTGGTATATAGCTTCAACACGCAAGATAACACATCCTGCTCCTCGGATGACTTTCCAAGATGATTTCCTCGGCAACCGAGACCGTGCAAACGCTGAGCGACGCGTCAATGGAAATGGACGACGTCTGCCCGAAGCCGCCTTTTCCGTGTCTTGGGGTTGCCTGGTTTTGGAGACCATCTCGGCTCTGCCGGAAATCGTTGCAGGATACGTATGGGGTGTGTTGTCTTCTGTCCAGGGCCATTATGTTTGTTTTGTTTTCGTCTCACAACTTTTGGAATACAGCAGTACAGCGCACTAAACCGAAAACGACCACAGCCATGACCGCGAGGACCGCGGTAATTTGGACGCTCCATAACTATTGATCAAGGAAGTTACCCGAGATTACGACAAGCGCACACCATCATCTGGCTCGCTCCGCTAACAATGTGCAATTTTGGATGGAACCATGAGTTTATGGCGCGTTAGACCAATTCTCACGCGGTCGGATCCGGGCCTTTTCGACTGAAGCCCGAATCGGGCTTCTTGCACAGTCGAAAAAGAGCTTTTGAGACTCGACTTTTTTCGGCCCGAGCGATCCGACTGGCAGATCCAGTCCAAAATGTTCCGACTTGCAGATCCAGTCGAAAAAGTTGACTTGACTTTTTCGACTGGACCTGCCAGTGGGAAACGTCAGTCATAACGTGTTTTTGAAACCCTGTTTTGGAACCCATTGCATCGCTCATCGCACCACAAAGCACACACCCACACACCCACACACCCATACCAGGTTCCGCATAGCAGTATTACACACCAGGGCCGACGCCGACTTGGTTCACTGCTGCTGCTTCTCGCCGCAAGTCAGCGTGGCGCTTCCCTAGCTCCCCCTGCCAACAGCGTGTATCATCCGATGGCAGCAGCGCGAGGTATCGTCGTAGTTTTGCCAACAACGGTTACGCCTTCTGGAGCTTTGGCGGCTCTCGGCCAGGTGCAGCGCCACGAGCGTAGCTTTGGCGGCTTTCGGCTAAATCCAACGCCACCAACTCGCTTGGACGAGGGCTCGTCGCGCGCGGAGCACGCGCTGCTCGCGGAGAATGCGCGAAGCACAGAGCTTCCAGCCGACTTTCGACGGCCATTATAGCAGTGCTCCCTCACACCAACTGCCTCCAGAAAGAGCACACAAACTATAAAATCGACTCGACTGACGATAAGGAGGCCCAGGGGAATCCAGTTGAAAAAAAGTGCAGTCGGGATCCGACTGCATTATAATTGGCCTTACAAAGATCGTTTAAAAAAAAAAACGAAACTGGATGTGGGCGTCGACATGTGGGATCATTTCCCACCATTTATTAATAGTTTGAGAGTATTATGGTACCAAGAGTGTGTCCTGAGTGAAGGTAGTGAAAACGTCGTCTTGGTTGTTCGGTTTTGTGCCGATATCCGATATGGAACCGATATCCGATATGGAACCGATATCCGATGTGATATTTTCGTTACTTTTTGCGATTTTCAAGAATCGGAAGCATTACGGAGAGAGACGTTATGGCAAATTCTGACACCTGCCCAAACCCGTTGTAAAATATGACTCGTGCAAAGTGCATCCACCTGGAGAAACGGAACGAGTATTAACGCATTTATAACTGGAAACCCTTTTTGGGGATAAATGTGCTTGGAAATTTAGTACAGGGAGGGGTTTGGGGGCTCTGAAGGGGTTAAACAAGATTGTGTGGTTTATCAACGATGAAGTAATGCAGCTGATAAGTGGGAACGCCGAAGAAATCTATGCGCGATAAAAAATAGAAATGAGGGCATGTGCCGGTGGGAAAAAGGGAAGACATCTGTGGCCCAGTTTGTGCCGAGAGTCGCTAAGGGTTGCGAAGTTGAGCTGGAGAGTAATAGTGACGATTACAAAAAACTGGTGTGGTATACCTGGTGAAAATACTAAATACGACACCATATCACACGTGGTACACGATATGCGTACTCGGCGTCTTGCTATATACCAGGTACATTTTTGTCTTTCGATGGTATTTTTCTTGTCTTTCCGTGGTATACGAGTATGTTGTAATCGCATTCATTCCCTGAGTCTTCCAGGTACGTTTTTGTCTTTCGATGGTATCTATTTTGTCTTTCCGTGGTATACGATTATGTTGTAATCGCATACATTCCCCGAGTCTCCGTGACTTCATGGCGCCTCGTAACGCTTGAAGATGCGCCGGAAGATCGGAACGCACACGGAGGGCTGTGCGTCGTGTCACAGGCACCTCGCATCGCTTCATTACCGACGACCTAGCCATCATTGGTTCATGTTGACCCTGGGACCTGCTCGTTTTCGTTGCAGGTTCGGTATGTCTTGAATACTGATGCATGTTTTATTCCTTGATTGCCACGTCGTGACATGATTGCCACTGCCATGGAAGGCGCACACGCATCCGCATACAACTATAGCTTGCGCTGCCGGAGTAGTAACGGGGACCGCCTATAGGGACAGTTCGCGCTATCGCTGTAGTGGGAACCAAAGGACACGCTAGCTAGCTAGCGCTGGATTGCGAATGCATTTGAGTTGATTCGACACACAATGTGTACGAAAATACGTTGAAGTGTGGTGAGCTTCAAGCTCTGTTTTTCCCCATCCAAAGGAGGATAAAAAAAAAGAAAAGAATAAAAGGTTTAAAAAAAGTGCGAAAAAGGCGACCGTTCTCACAACATGGGCTAATAGCTAATATAGGTGGGCCTGGATGCGATATGATACGACAAATGTACTCGGACTCAAAGTATAGTGGTATGATAGCTTGGCCGAGAACAAGACGGCAAATGGGACGTCAAGCGCGAAAATATGATAGAGCTGGACGTGGATGCCTTCATTAATACTCTCGCAGTAGCTCGGTTCTATCAGTGCGAGCAGGGTCCGATGTCCGATGTCCGATGATCACTGACCACGGCTTCTGGATGCACGACACTTTTGGTTTGCGTGCTTTTTTCCGTGGGGTATTCTTCCACTCCAGAGTGACTGGAGCCTGTCATGTGACCACGGTCTTGATCATGCGAACTAATGTGAGAAGAGAAACAACAGGGGATGGAACTCTATCATCTCCTTTCGGAGACAAACTGTTAATAAATTAGGGGTTTCCAGTGTATGGAGGCATTACTCACTCGGGGATATTTCCTTTTTTCCGCGAACGGCAAGAACACTGTGAACGGCGCGTGGATTCGCGATCGCGAGCGTACGTGTAGCGCGTGTCATGCATCCCCGCAATAATGTATCTCACGATCGATCGTACACAGCAGCAGCAGCTCTCTAGTCTGCAGAAATGTGCCATGGTAGGAGAGTATTTATCGCAGTAGTTTTTATTGCAGCATTTGACCGCTCTTGCTCGTTTTGCACCCCGCTGTTTTGGGGGGGGGGAATTGCCGGGAATTTTTCTTATATAGGTCCGGTTTCGAGCTCCAGATTCAGATTTTTCGATCCCGAGAAAGAATGAGACAAAAGCTTGTACGTTCCGAATGTGCCAAAATGGACCGAAGAAATTGAGGATCCGATGGCCCAACTCGTCAGATTTTGGCCCAACAGCCGACGACCTTGGTCATCAGATTTTTTGAATACGAAAATGGCATGGCCTCTGAATTGGAGATGTTTTCCACGCTGCAGCCAGCAGCAGAACGATCGTTGAGTTGGGTAGGGGCACAGCGACGTTGCCTCGCGCCTGACGCGCAGTTGGCGCTCGGCGCGTTTCTCCGCCATCAGACTACAGTTGGCTTGCGCGGGCTCGGGCCTAAAGGTCAAGAGACGCGCACTCAGCGGGTGCCTCTCCGTGGATACGTTCTCGTATCATTCGACTACAGCAACTGAGCAGCAATCAGTCAGCGTGCTGGGCTCGGATGCTTAAGTCGAAATGAAAAATGCCAAGACAGGTTGGGAATACTCAGCACGTCGCTTCGTCCCCGCACTTGCCTCTAGGTCGGCGACGAAGCGACGTGCTGAGAGGCAGTCAGCATGGGCTCGGACGCTTGGGTCCGACGCTCAGTGCAGCACACTCGGCGCCTCTCCTCGCAACGCTAAACGACAACAACAGGTGGTTGCGGTTCGCTCGAATCTCTGCGCGCACGCTGTCACCCATCTTCAATTTTTCCGATTTCTCTGCAGCAACAGTTGGTTGCAGTTTTCTCTAATCTCTGGGCGCGGGCTCTCACCCTTTTCCCATTTTTTCCCGATTTTTCTACACAAGAGGACACTTTCGATTTCCAAATTGCACGGCTGAAAAATCGATTTGGCCAAAATCTGAAGCTCAAAATCTGGACCGCATAGGAAACAAACAGCCTTATAGATGCAGTGGGGTGCCTGATTTAACCCCTTTAGAGCCCCAAAATCCCCCCTTTACTAATTTCAACTAAGTTGTCCCCCAAAACGGGTTTCCAGTTGTATGAGCGTTAACAGCCCCTCGGAACAGACCGGTATTACCGCTCTTATCTCCGTGCCGCTCTATTGTTAGTTTTGTTATCATATACCTGGTAGGTTTTAGCGTAGGAATCACAAGGCGTGACAAGCCGTTTGACCGCTTCTATGAGTCCGTTTTCTTTCTCGTTTTGGACGCATGCCCCACTGCTGTACTAGTGTATGGTGTCATGTGATATCGCAGGTGTTTTTGTACAGCGGTGCGGTAGTAGAAAGGCCGCTGGTAACAAGAAGTGAACTCGTCGGGCCTGGTCGCGGTGGGCTAGAAGGTGTTGTTACCTGGGCTTGGACATGACCGCTGAAGGCCCAGACGCTTCGCCGTGCATGTTTGTTTCGATGTCGTCGACGGTGTCGGTGTTGGTGTCGATGTTGGTGTCGGTGTCGGTGACTGACGGTGTCGGTGACTGACGGCGTCGGTGACCGATGGTGTCGGTGACTGACGGTGTCGGTGGCTGACGGTGTCGATGACTGTCGGTGTCGATGACTGTCGGTGTCGATGACTGTCGGTGACCGCTTCAGTGTTGGTGATGGTGTTGACGGTGATAGTGACGGTTACCATGGCGGTGATCTTGTTGACGGCGACAAAGACAATGACGATGACGATGGCATAGTTGACGACGACTGCGACCCGGTGAATGTCGGTGAACGTGTCGGTGATGCTGATGCTGACGGTGTCGATGTTGATGACGATGGCGGTGGTATTGTTCACGGCGACGGTGATGGTGAGGGCGTTGGTAACCTATTTCTTGTTGGTGACGTTGATTGCGACGGTGACCATAACAGTGATGTTGATGACGGTGACCATGAAAGTTACCGTGACGGCCTTAATGTTGACGGCGACAGTGACGGTGCCCATGCCGGTACTATTTTTGACGGCGAATATGATGGTGACGCTGAGGGTGTTGGCGGCGTTGGTGACAGTGTTAGTGATCCACTCCTACAGTAAATAATGAAGGAAATTATCTGGGAACCAATACACCTCGCATGTCGTTGGCGCTATATTACAGTAGACACTTGTGCGGAGACCTTGCGAAGGATATAAACCGACCTCAGATGGCCGTAGCGCTGCTCTTTTCTTCCTACCCCCCCCCCCACCTGGACCGCTTCGTCAGTAGCCGCCTTCACAGCACGGAACTCTCGAAGCAGCTCAAGCTGGTATTCCTTCCTACCGCCCCCTCTTATCTTCGCAACCCCCCTCCCCCCGTCTCGCTGATAATCGTACCCACAACATGGAACTCCTAATAACAGCTCAAGTTGGTCTGCCATTTCAGCGTGAAGCAGAAGAGCGGGCGGAAGCGGAAACCTCGAGAAGGGGAGGACCCACCGCTCGATTCTCCCTCGCCCAGAGCTAAATCTTCCGCGGCTAAGCCCAGCGGCGGTAAGAGTGCAGCAGCTTTAGCGGCTGCTTCTGCGGCAGCATCGGCTGCGGCTGCGGCAGCAGCGGCAGCGGCTGCAGCGGCGGCGGGGGGAGGGTCGTCGTCGGCATCACCGTCGTCTGCGGCAACGACGTGGGCGAACGGGGAGCCGGAGCCTTCTGGAAATGGGAGGTGCGCGGTGTCGGCGGCGGTTGGGTTTGGCTTTTGCGTCACCCTGCCCTGTTACGAACATGTGTACTTGGTGTTTGGTATCATATCGCGCAATATCCGTGTTCAGCCCCCTCCCCTCCTCTCCTCGCTTCTAACCCCCCCCCAGCTCCCTCAATTCAACCCCCCCACCCCCAACTACCAAACGCCTGCCACCACCACTCCCTCGCCGTCGCCGTCGCCCTCAGCGTCCACCACCGCCGCCACTACAACCGCCACCACCTCGCCATATAGCCCCCCCCTCCCCTTCCCCCCGTTTGGTAGACTAGAGACTAGCGATCGCTTTCCTAGGAGATAGATGGTGGCCACAGACGGCCAAACAGGAAGGAGGTAGGATAAACTAACAGTCTAGTGTAATATACGGCAAAAGCGTAATGACCGTCCAAGTGTTGAAGGCGTCTCTATGAGGAGCAGGAACGGTGCTCCGTCTCTAACGGGACGCGTGGTCAATGGTCAAATGTCTAATGCAAGCAACAAATGAGCACGCCCCCCCCCCCCCCCCCTTCCCCCCCCCTACCCCGCCTCCTCCCCCCCAAATCCCCCCCCCTAACCTCCCTCTCTACCCCCCTTCCCCGTTCGTGTTCGCAGAAGTGACGATGGCTCCGCTTCTGACGGGAACACGATTCAGGTTTCGTGCGAGTCTTGTCTTAGACGTAGGCGACGATGCAACGGGGAGCGGCCGTGTAGTGGCTGCGCGAGGGCGGGAGAGGGAGAGCATTGCGTCTACCCGGCAAAGCGAAAGTCCACGAGCTCGAAGGTTCGTGGGGGTTGGGGTTGGGGTTGAGGTTGGGGTTGGGCTGTGAGCGTGGGGGTGGGGATGGGGTTGGGGTTGGGGGTGAGGGAGGGGGTTGCGTTGCCCGGTCAAGCGAATTTTTACGAGCTTAAAAGGGTCGATGGGATGGGGGCGAGGCTCGGCGTGGGGGTTGGGGATGGGGGTAGAGGTGGGGCTAGGAGTATGAGTTGGGGTGGAGGTATGGATGGGCAGGGGGGTGGGAGAGGGGGTCGCGTCTACCCGGCCAACGAAAGTCAACGATCTCGAAGGTGTGTGGAGGCGGGGGTGGGAGTGGGGGTGTGGTGGTGGTGGTGGTGGTGGTGGTGTTAATGGTGAGGGTTCTTGCTTGCCTTTCCTTGCTTGGGCTTGGTTCTGTGCTTGCTCGCGTTGTTGCTTGTTTGCTTTGTTTGCTTGGGTTCTTCTTTCGCCTTCTTTGCCTTCCTTCTTTTTTTTGCCTTGGTCTTATTGCGTCCGTCCTTCCGTTGCGCTATTTCTTTGCCCCCTTCCCTTTCTTTCTTGCTTGCTCTGCTCCACGTGTTGGTTATGTTGCTGTATTGTTTGTTCGCTTCATTTAGTTCATTTATTTGCTTTCTTGAATCCTTCCATGCTTGCGTTTCTTGCTACAGCCGGCGATGCCGCTACCGAAGCACAGACGCGAGGACGCGGGCACTCGCTCCCTCCTCAATATATCCTCAACCCACCCAGGCCCAGCAGCCGACCGCCTGCCACTCCAAAAGCGCCACGGCCTAGCATTGAAAACCGCGAGGAACCCCCCTCCCCCACCATCAACGCCTTACAACGCCGTCAAGCTCCAACCGCGCGCCCACGGCGACGCTCGCAACCCCCATCGCGGGTCGGGCCGCCACGAATCACCCGGTGCGGGGGACGGTGGTGAAGGGTCAAGCGCGGCCGCGGCGGGTGGGGCTGGGTCATTGTCGGTGTCCCCATCGCCGTCACCTCCTCCCCCGCCAAACACGACGGGGTTTCCAGGGAAAGGAGGGGGTGGGGGGGTGGCAGCGGCAGCGGGGGGGCCGGGGCGGAGTAGGATGGGGAAGGGGGTTTCTTTTCTGGGAAGGGGGGGGTCGGAAGGGGGGGGGGTGGTGTCGCCACCACAGTCGGCGGCGTTAACGCCGCCTTCAACGAATTCGGTGTCGTCGGCGTCGTCCTCGTTGTCGTTGTCGCCGACGAGGTCGGCGTTGCCGCAGAGTTCGTACCGGCACCCTCGCCATCACCAGCAGCAGCAGCACAGTAGCGGCGGGAACAGTGGCAGCGGTGGGAATGGAGGCAATAATCATCATCATCGGCATAAGGTTAGTGCGTTGTGGTGGTGTTTGCGGGAGGGGGGGGGGTGGAGGCGTTTTGTTATGGCTTATTCGTGTGTGGTCGTGTTTGTGTGTGCTGGTGGTGGGTTTCGTTGGTGTTGGTGTTGGGTGATGTCGTTGGTGTTGGTGCGATTGTGTGTGTTTTGATCGCCACCACCGGCTTAAGGTTACCACCGTCAGCATGAGGTTAATATGGTATGGTGGTGCCGTTATGATTCGTGTGATGGCGCGGATGCAATCATTTTTGAATCGTTCCTTTCTTGGATTTTCCATCACCCCCCCCGAGGGTTGTGGAAAGATATGTGGGAAATTCAATCAGAGGAAAGATGTGGAGAATGATGAAAAGATGGCAGAGTGTGCGAGAAGTGCTGTGATGCTGGACGGGGAAACATCAAAATATGTTGATATTCAACAAGGAGCTGCACAGGGATGCACCCTATCACCCAATCTATTCAAGGTATATATTAATGACATGATTGTAGCAGTCGAAGCAGCAAAGCAAGGAGTCACGATGAGGGAAGATGCGGTGTCGGGGTTGATGCTTGCGGATGATTTCGTCGGGATATCAGAAGCACCCGAAGGATTGCAGTTTCAGATAGAGAAAGCACTAGAGTACACTAGGAAATGGAGAGTGGCAGTAGTTGTATGTAACGAAGATAAGGTGGATCGAATAATGCATTTCAAATGGAAGTGGGGAGAAGATTAACTACCGATCGTAGGCCAGTATACGTACCTTGGCGTCGAGATCTCAAAGGACTGCTCTTGGGATGCACACGTAGCGAAAGTAATAGGGAAGGGTAAATCACAAGTACACAAGATGGGTGCGATTTTAACAGGTCCGCACCTTGACACTAGGTTAAAATATGTATTCTGGTGAATGTGATTGTGCCAAAGTTAAGAGTGTTCTGGAGAAGAATGGGAAGGGAACGCGAAGTTCGTAAAACACCTGCAAATAGTGCAGATGACAGCAGCTAAAAAGACACTAGGATGCTCAGGTACGACGAGCAATACAGCAGTATTTTACGAGCAGAACTAGAATATGCCCACTTAAAACAAATAAGAGACGCGAGAAAGTTGAAATGGCAACATAAAGTGAATAATATGCCAGAAAAGAGGTTGCCAGCCATAGTTGATAGGGCTCTATGGGAGAACATAACAAAACGGCGAGCTGGAATAAGATGGGATAACGTAGTGAGAAAACATGGAAGGATTTAGGGGAGACCAAGAAGGGGTACTGTCTATTTTTTTTTTTTGCTCACATTAACTCTTGCCAAAAATCTAGAGTCCGTGGTCACCCAAAGGTGCTGGAGCCCTAGGAAGATCCGAAAAACCAAGTGAAATCAAAATTCGTCCGGGAAATACTACGCTTTCCCGCCTAAAAACGCACGATACGGAAAAAGGTGCACACGTGAAAAGGTCCAATGTGCAAACGGAACTCACATGGCCGCGGGTATCCACTCAACTACAGCATAGAGTTCCCCCGTTCCCACAACTAATCAACTCGCGGCTACAAACTACAGCGGTTGGGCTGCCTGCACCGTACGAACCGTACGGTAATCGTGAGTATAGACGAACGCGCCTGCTGTCTGGAGTGCTGTCAGAGTGACGACCCGCGGGCATGCAATGGAACCAAAAACCACAGTACAAATATCAATGATCGCCCGTCTTCCCGAATTATTTGACAGGTTGCAGCGCAGCTGCGACGCCCGTGCCTGAAAATTTAAAATTGCGGGGGGTCGTTCCCCGTGAAGGGTATACAACTCTTCTACAAACTCTACAAAAATCCGTGACGTAAGTAACATGTTGTACTACTGCCTCGTGAAAATAACCCTAAAAAAAAAAAAAAAAAAAAAAAAGACGATCGCTGCTCTCATGATGATGATGTGCGTGCCGGTCGTGGGTCTCCGTGTGCCATCCTCCTGCTGTGGTTCTCCGTGGCCGCCTCATCGCCTTAGCTCACTCGGTCCGCTCCTTCGCACTTGCTCTCGTTCACACTCAATTCCAATCGGTTCCCCTTCTCCCCCGTCCGAAAAAAAACAAAATACTCCACGCAGCTTGCGGTGCTGATCTTGGGGAAGTTTGGCGGGTACGAGACAGTAGTAAGAGAAATAATAGAAGAAAAGGAAAGGCTAGCGCTAAGAAATAAGGTGAAAGAGGAGAAACACTTCAGAGATATGCGGGGGGTTGAGGGAAGATGTTGGAGTGAAAACGTAGCTGCACGGCCCAATGGCCTACGCGAAATAGCTGAAACTGCGATTTCGTGTACGGGACTTGGACCTACCAGAAAGAAGAGATACACGAGTACCCGGGAGGAGGACGTGGCTACAAATATGTGCCCGTGTGGGACAACAATAGAGAGTAGGAGTCACATAGTAGGAGAATGTGAAATACACAAGGAGGAACGGGATGCGTTAGAGGGGATGAGGAAATTAGACGTATGTGACGTAGACTTGAGAATAGCGAGAAAACGATCGCTACCCTAGGAGATAAATAGTGGCCGCAGACGGCGAAACAGGACGGGGATAGGATAAGCAAACAGTTTGTATGTAATATATGGAAGAAGCGTAATGAGCGCCCAAATGTTGGAGGTGTCTCTAGTAGGAGTAGGAAGGGTGCTCTGTCTCGAAAGGGATGCGTGGTCAATGGTCAAATGACTCAAGGGCAAGCAACAAATGAGAACCCCCCCCCCCCGTGCTATAACTCCGATGGGGGCGCGATAATCGAATTTCATCATGGCGTTCTAGCTTTTTCAATGCACCCCCCGGTGCGATAACCCCGATGGGTGCAATACTAAATATCATCACAGCGGCTAATGGTGCTGAGGTGCTGTAAACAGGCACGCCCGGGTGCGATAGCTCCGGTAAGTGCGATATTGAATAATACCACAGCGGCTTCCTGCTGTACCATATGGTTCTGCCGTGCGGGATAAGTAGCAATGCAGTCACACGCAACCCACAACATACCGGACCGCAGACCGCAGACGGGGAGAAATAGAAAAACATGCGGCGAAATAGACAACCACGACATTAGGTCGCGAATTAGAGAAACCATATCCCGCTGGCATTTCTGTTGCGCGCATACACGATTCGGCTGTCGAACTGCGAGTAGACTTCCATAACGTACAGCTGAAAACGTGGCCCGCGGCCACTCGTGGTAGCAGACAACCGTACACCCGAGGTGGAATTTTGTCGGGGTCCTCGCACCCGATAGGGGTGTGAGAATCGAATTGAGTCTCTTCGTTCTCGCTTTTTTCCGCACCCCGGTTCCATGACTCCGATGTGTGCGATAACCCCGATGGGTGCCATCACACGCGTTATTTTTGATAGTTCGGGCGGATGGACGGGGTGAGGACTTTATTTTCCCTTCGTGTTGGTGTTGGTGTTGATGGTGGTGGTCTTGGCGTTAGGTAGTGTTGGTGTTGGTGTTGGCACTGGTTTAGGGGCAGGTGTTAGGTTGTTTGTGTGCGTCTTGAGTGTGATCACCATGGGCATGAGCTAGCGCGTTGTGGTGGTAATGCGGGCGGACGGAGCGCTTCCGGCCTTGAGTTGATCTGTTGGTGTTGGCGTGGTATGGTGAAATGGTGGTGGCCTTTTGGCCTGTGTGTTGGTGTTGTTGGTAGTTTTCATTGCTGTTTGTATTTGGTGTTGGTGTTTGTTAGCGGTGGTGTATGTGTGTGCTTGTGTAGTTGTGTACGTGTGTCTGCGACAGTGTGTCTGAGCGTTTGCGTGGTGTCTATACGGGTCGCGGCGAAACTTTCTAGCGGGCTTAGTTGGGGGAGCTTTGATTTTCACCATGCATCGCCCGCCTCCGACCATTCACAAATCTCTCCACCGACAAGGCACCGAAGGAAAAAGTACATTGCAGTTATCGCGTAACTCATCCCAAACCCCTCGTGGCATGCCCTCCCCCCCCCCCTTCGCCCAACCATCCCTGCCTCCCATCTCCTTGCTCCCCTCGTTGGCCAGGGTATGTCGTCGCAGGCCCCGTCAACGCTGCCCCGAGATCTTCAGCAACGGGCGGCGAGCGCTGACCACCAACACCAACCATACCAACACCAACAACACCAGCAGCAGCAACACCACCCACCCCGTGGAGCAGGGGTTTCCAGCAGCAGTGGCGGTGGCGATAACAGCAGCAGCGGTAGCGGTGGCGGTGGCTCCCACGACCCCACCCCGCCATCCCCACCCCACGAGGGACAAGGCCAATCTTCCTTGGGATCGTTATCGTGGAACCCGATACCTAGCGACAATATGGGGGGCGCGGCGCGAGATACAACCACCATCCCTCCAACCACCGTAGGGGGGGCTAAGAAAAGCCCGGGCCTGTTCTCGGGCCACCGTGTGAGAACTAGCCCTTCCCCTCCGCCCCCGTCGCAATCGCAGTCTTTTGATGGGACAGACACCCAAGACGCGGAGGCAGCGGCGGCGAGGGCGGTGGAAGCGCGGGCCCGGCTGGTGGAGGCCAAGGCGCGGTCGGAGGCTGCGGCGCACGAGGCGCATGAGGCGGGGGCGGCGGCGGAGGTGGCGGCAGAAGCGGCAACGGCGGTCGTGGTGCCCCTCCCCGCGACGAGGGAGGAGATGACGAAGGATGGTCGAGTGGGACGGAGGGAGAACGCGTTTTTGGACACGTACTTCGCCTTTTTCGGCCGGTTCGCGAGGTGCGTTCTGCTGTCATGTATAAAGTACCGTATACCACGGAAGAAATAGCACACCCTCCTTGGATAGCACACCCTCCAACATGATCACACCCGGTGATGTGTTTATTGGTTCGTTTTTCGACCTTCACTATCACCGGCGGTACGTGGAATACCACACCCCCTACGGAGGTGCGTCTTGAAACAGCATCAAACTCCGAAACTTTGCACACCACCTGGTGGATACCGTTCACCCGCAACACTGCTACTGCTGCTACTCCTGCTGTGCCCCAAGCCCCGACAACCGGCGCCGGTAGCTGTAGTAGGTTTGTGGCCAATCAGGGAACTTGTCGCGTGTCGTTGTAGCGGTGCCCCCCTAAAAAAAAACCAGCGCGCAATGCTACGGTGTGGTGTTGTCCGAGGCGTTGGCTTGGCCAAAATATTTCGTTGAGAACGGCAGCGGGTAGTTTTTCGGAGGAGACAAGGGCCTCTGAGGTATAATGTTCGGGAGCGTGACGCCATTGAATACCGTCTATGGTGGAACCTGTAACCAAGTCATACGGTTTGAGGGCTCTGGCACCTGTTCCGTGAAACGCAGCGTGAGCTCGAAAGCGGTTTGCGCTTACGCTTCGCAGACGTGTAGCCCTTACATGGTCCCCCGGAGCCCGGATGGCCGCCGGAGGCAAAAACAATGCGATAATTGCGTCAACATTCGCCCCAAAAAACACTTGGGCAAAATGCGCTCAACTCAATCAATCAAAACCCAGCGCGCCCAAAACAATAGTTGCGACTCAAAGCGAAAAACCAAAGTGAGGCTTCAGTTATCTTTTCCGCCTCCTTCGGGAAACCACGGTCGATCCATCCGGACAGGGACGCTGTAGTAACGTGGAATCTGGACCGACTGTATAAACAGTTTACAAGAGACACGCCCAACAGGCTTTCACACGCTTTCCCGCGCCTGTGGCGCTCAACAGCAGGGCATTGCAGCCCGAAAGTCGTGGCAGCGTGACAGCTAAGTACTCCCCTGCCGGCAGCCTTTCTCCGTCGTCGCAGCAAGACGGGGATGTTTGCTGTCATCTCGGGGCTGAAGCGCGGGCTTTACCGCCACTGGCGTTGTTGTGTGGGACCGGAAGAGAAAGCTGGGTTTCAGACCATAACCTCTCACGTGTTAGCCCACCCGCTATTGTCCCACGGTTATTGCCGGTGTAACCCCCCTTTTGTTGCGATCACACCCTCTTGTTATCACGCCATCTGCAATCTGTCGGAGGTCTGTCGCTCCTTAGTCATGATTAATACCGTTAGCACACACCCTCGTTATCACCCCCCCCCCCCCCCCCCCCCCCCCTCCGTTACCACACACCCTGGCTGCGGAACTCCCGTGCATATTGCTCATGACCCGGGATGCGTTAAATGGCACCCACCCACCCACCCAGCCCCCCCCCACGACAGCACACCCGATGGTGATAGTTTTAAAGGTCACGTGGAATCACCAGGGTGTGCTTTTTTCCGTGTTCTTACGGTATGCGCTTTCCATGACAACAAAGATGAATGGTTTAATGGTGTTTTTTTTTCATGGCGGGGGGGGTGGGGGGGGGGGGGGGCAACTACGGCCATTTTCAGGCCGTCTGAATTTGGTTTATGGAAGTTCGCCTATCTGCTGTGTTTCGCGGACGTTTTTCAATTTTGTTGGTTTCAAGCCAAAAAAATCTCCCCACTATTTTATGAATATGAAAGACTAAGGCACCGGCCGGCGGTTCGAGGAGTTGGTTGTACCTCTTTTTGGTCCGCTGCTGCTATTAACAGTGTGCTCTACGTAGCGTGGCGCTCGGACCCTGGATGCAACGACACGCACTTAGGAGATCGGTCCACGGATCGTTCCACACACAGATCATGGTCTAGAGCGTGTAGATCGTATATTTGCCGTTATGATATACTGCGCAAGAATGAATGATACAGGTATCACCCGGCGATCACGTGCGCAAGAGCCATGCCAGGCAGATACCACACACTGAAAAACTGATACTTCGAAGTATAGATATTGTGAAATTGTTCTAACAACATCAGCTGTGAGTTCGGCAAATTTAGAGTCTATACTCACCGTTGCAAGCTGCGTAGTACACCAGTCGTCCGTTTTCGGTAAGTATTCATGACTCAAAACCAAATATTGAATGTCGTTGTATTATCATACTTATCATGCATAACCAAGTGTTAGATTGGTACACATCGATCGTCTGTACATAGATTTGTGCAGATCAAGCAAGTTGGGATCTGAACCCGAAATATCTTCCAGGTAGACCGTGAAATGTGCATCTGGTCTGTGCGATGTTTTTTGTTGTGTGTGTCCCGCTTTGTCTCTAATGTGTGAATGCGCCTGGGATGTCATCGTGTTACTTCCTTCCCCCCCCCCTCCCACCTCTTTCCTCTCTTTCACCCTCCCCTCTGCCCCCCCCCGCCCCCCCCCCCCTCCCCTCATCTCGCTCGCCCGTTTTTTTCCCCTGATCGAAACCCACAACAGGCTTGAGACCGAAAGCGAGGCGAGACGCACGCTGATCGAGCTCGCCCTGCAGGACGCGAGTCCCGCCGACCTCCCCTACCCCCACCCTCCCGATACCGCCTCCGCCGGCGATGGTAGGGGTTCCCCTAAAGCCCTCCCTAGTCACCTTAACGGTTCGAGTGGTGGCGGCTCGTGTTCTGACGGTGGTGGAGGCGGTAGTGGTGGTGATGGAGGGACGGGGGCGGGGGCGGGGGTGGAGGGTGTTGAGGGTCGGGGCGGGGGTAGGGGGGGGCGAGGCGGTGGCCGTGGAGGGAGTTCGAGCGGGGTGAGGCGAGGCGTTACGCCGGAGAAGGGGGCTAGCCTTTGGGCTGGTGTGGGCATTGGGGCTATGCTTCAGGTGGGTGATGGGAGGGGAGAAGAGGGGGGGGAGGGAGGGAGGGAGATAGAGAGGGAGGGAGGGAGGGAAGGGGGGGGGGGAGAGAGGGAGAGAGGGAGGGAGGTGCGCTTTTTTTTTTCGCGGGGGAGGCTATGTTTGGGGGCGGTGGTTTGGTATTGTTATGGGTGATGGTGTTGGTGTTGACGTATGTGTCGTTGGTGTTGGTACTAGCTTTGATGTTGGTATCGATGCTGTAGTAGCGTAGCATGGAGTTCGGGCGGGGGGAGTGGTGGATTGTCGGTATTTCAAACCCCCAAATAATGGCTTATGGCTTTTCAGCTTCGATCGACGTCATTTACTCCATAATGTAGACGATGTAACGCCTCCCTTCCCCCCACCCTAACTCCATGCTATGCTTCCTCAGGGGGCCTCGCCCGAGGACGGAGAGATGTACGCCAATATGGCCAAGGAGCAGTTGGAAGGAGCCCTGGAGGGGGACGGCGATGGGGACGGAGTTCCAGGAGGCGTTTTGTCTGGGGCCAGGGCCGGCCCTTGCGGCAACCGCCAACAACAAAGGGTGCGGGCGGACCTGATGCTGACGGTGCTGTACGATATGCTCGGACGGTATGACGAGTCCGACGAGTACCTCAACGCGGCTTTCCATGTGAGTTTCGTTTTTTTTTCCCATGGTTTTCACGGGTCATGATTCGACCCGCGGGTTGGGTCCAGGATTTGCAGTAACTCCCGGGTCGAGTAGGGTCGGGTCGGGTCGGGTCGAGTCGGGTCGGGTCTGGTCGGGTCGGGTCGGGTCTGGTCTGGAGGTGTTGGAAATGTTTCAATATCTCTCGCGTCGAGTCGGGTCGAGTCGGGTCGGGTCGAGTCGGGTCGGGTCGAGTCGGGTCGGGTCGAGTCGGGTCGGGTCGGGTCTGAAGGCGTTGTAAATATTACAATATCTCACGGATCGAGTCGGGTCGGGTCGGGTCGGGTCGGGTCGGGTCGGGTCGGGTCGGGTCGGGTCGGGTCGGGCCGGGTTGGGTCTGGAGGTGTTGAAAACCTTACACTATCTCACGGGTCAAGACGGGTCGGGTCGGATCTGGAGGTGTTGGAAATACTTCAATACTCGCGGGTCGAGACGGGTCGGGTCGGGTCGGGCCAGGTCGTGTTCGCAATCTCACGGCTTGGATCGCCTCGTGTCGGGTCAGGATGTTGTCAAGTTCACGGGTCGGATGGGGTCACCCTGAACCGACCCGACGCGGGAGAAGTCATACGACCGGTGAAGAACTTTTTTTTTTCCACTGCGGGTTGGGGACCGTCTTTCGGATGATCGGGGGGGGGGGGGCGTTAAGGTTTTGATTTTTAGGGTCTAAGATTACGTAGAAGGAGATGTTGATCTTGACGGTGTTGTGCGACATGCTTTAGCGACACGACGAATCCGATGAGTACTTCAACTCGGCGTTCCGTGTGAGTCGCCCCCCCCCCGAGGGTGTCGAGGTTAGGGGATTGTGGCGCGTGGGAGCAAGGTTGGGGTTTTAGGCTAGGTAGTGGCAGTGAGGGGACGGGGAGGGGGGGGGGGGGCAGAAGGGGCGGCTGGGACAGGGTTTAGGGTTAGGAAGGGGCAGTAACATGGCTTTTTGCGCGGATCTCCTCCCCCCCCCACCCGGTCCTACAGGCTGCGGCTATGCATGACGCAATGATGACGACCCGCCCCAACCCCGTCCGAACCCCCTCGCCCCAACCACCCCCCTCTTCCCCGCTCCTCATGCCCTCACCCCCTCCCCTCGTTTTCCCTTACCCCTGTTTCTTGCACCACACCCCTTCTTTTGGTTCCCCTGCTGACGTGACTCCTCCTTCCCTCCTCCTGCCCCCCCCCCCCCCGCCTCTTGCCCCCCCCCCCCCTCTCCCCCCGTTCACTCTTACCCCCGTCCACTGCACCATCACCATCACTACCCTCCTCTACAAGCAGGGGGTCGGTGAAGCCTCGACTCACCTTCGAGACGTCCTCGACCTCCTTACGGCCGCCAAGCAGGAGCGTGATTGGCTAGGGCCCGTGGGCGGGCATGGAGCTTCCGGATGTGGGACGGGCCACCACCACCACCACCACCACCACGCCCACCACCCTCACCACCACCACCACCACCACCACCATCATCATCACAGTCACCATGGCCACCACTCGGGTTCTTCGGCGGGCGGTGGTGGTGGAGTTGGTGTCGGTTCGAAGGCGGCGGGGGGTGGGGTTGGGGGGGGAAGGGTGGGGTCAGGCGTGGGCTTGGGAGAGCCGCGACAGCAGACCCCCATGCTTATCACGGAGGGGAATGCGCTGTCGCTGCTTAATAAACTGAGCTGGGACACGCTCAGGTACGATTTGCCTACCTTACCCTATTCTCCCCTGCCCTGCCCTACCCTACCCTACCCCACCCAACCCAACCCAACCCAACCCAATGTATAAGAAACCAGAGTGGTCAGGACCTAGTGTACCGTACAGCAATCTGTGCTTTGACCCCAACTCGGCCGTGTGCTGCATTGTTTTGATCATCTCCCCTACAATCCCCCCTCACCCCCGTACGAGACCCTTCGATTTATCCTAGTTGCTTCCCGCGCTCTTGCTCCACCGGTTGAGGTTTATTGACCCCCCCCCCCCGCCACCAACCTACCCCTCTACCCCCCCCCCCCCCCACACGCACACATTTACTATCTGATGTCGCATTGATCTCCTTAACATCTTTAGAGCCCCAAAACCCCTCCCTGTACTAATTCCAAGTAAGTTTGCCCCCCAAAAGGGTTTCCAGTTGAACGGCGTTAACCGCAACCGTGAGCGGTTCGCTAGCCTCTACCCCCCCTAAACACACACCGTCCACAAAACGCCTCCCCTCCCCCTCCTTCTCTGTCTCTTCTAAGATGTCTCCTTAATTTCAACGTGACCGGTGACCATTACCGCGATATCTCAGATGGTTCCTAGCTTCCAACCTTCGGCGATGCATGAAAGTGAGCACCCCCCCCTCCCCCCCCCCCTCCGCCCTCCCCCCCCCCCTCCCTCCTCCGCGCTCCCCCTCACCCCCCCCCCCCCTCCACTACGCCGTTTATTTGACTCTTCAATGCCTCCCAACGTTGATCATGACCGTGACCATTTCCACGTTGTAATGCCCCAGGCGGTTCACCAGTCTCCCCTTCGCGGCAGCGAGTAGGGGGGGGAAGGGGGGGTCGAACTGCCACGCGCTGGCGGAGTGGCGGAGTGCGGAAGGCTGGTACGGGACGCTGACCAAGGTTCGTTTTTTCGTGTTCCTTTTTTTGTGTGCAGCTTGTAGGGTTAGGTTTGAGTTTCGGGCTTGGGCTTGGGCTTGGGCTTGGGCTTGGGCTTGGGCGTGGGCGTGGACTTGGGCTTGGGCTTGGGCTTGGGCTTGGGCTTGGGCTTGGGCGTGGGCGTGAGCTTGGGTCCATTGCTGACGCTAGCCAAGGGTGAATACAAATACAGCATCGGTCACCTGACGTAACTTGGGCGGCTGGTTGGGCGATAGCGGGTGTAGGGTGTTGAGCCACGGTTGCAGACAAAACTCGTTCTTGCTCCGCGCCCATGCTGGACTATACGGCTGGCGAGACCGCTTTTGTAGTGTTGGTGTCGTTTATGCACCTGAGCCCCGAAGGGGTTTAAGGGTAAGCATGAAAAACAGCACAAGACAGTTGCAAGCAAGCGGGTATCGAAGTGGCGCCCGCACGTCGTCGCGTAGGCCGGCACAGAGATGGGAGTGAGCCTGTGGGGCTGAGCGGAGGGGGAGGCAGACGGGGGGGGGGGGGGGGATGTCATTGGGAGCTGTCGAATCGAAGAAAAATGAGCGTGAGCCTTGTGCTGAGCTACCCATCTTCCCCTCCCCTCCACCAAATTGAAAGAACAAGCCGAACCCCAAAGTCAATACTCAAAACTCGAAAACGTCCCAATAGTCGTTTTTTTTCCTTTTTTTTTCCCCTTTGAAGTTCGGAAAGGGTAACTAAGGGTGGTGGTGGTTTCTCCTTTTTTCGCATGATACCCTCTATTTCCGTCTCTGTGTGTTTGTGGATTCGATGACGACGCGCTACTCGTATAAATATTTTTCCTCGCCCTCCCCCTTCCCTCTCCCACACCCACCGTTTGGACTGTACAGGCGCACTCCCACCTCTGTGCCGACCTGAACGACGACGTGAGGGCGCTGCCCCGATGCCCGCTGGCTGTCGGCCTCCTGAAGAGCAAGCTCAGCTGGCTGCACTCGTGCCTCGGCAGGACTACAGCAGCGGCGGATAAGTCTCAAGTGGTGAGCGATACACGGGGTATGGAGAGAAAAACGAGGCACATGCACAAGTGGGGGTGGGGTGTATGGAGGGGAGGGGGGGTGAGGGGAAGGGAGGGGGGCCGGGGGTCGTGGTGGAGGCGTGAGAAGCGGCGTCAGATATGTCTCCCTGGTTGTGGTTTCGGAGAGATGGGAGGTACAGGGGGGGTATCAGGGAGATATGTGTGGGGGGGGGGGAGGGGGGCAGCCCCCCCCCCCCCCGCCCGGCGTGTGCCAAAACACGCTTTTTCTCCGTACGTCCGTGCGTACGCACGTTTAGGTTATTATTTTAGTTTTTGTTTTTGTTTCCCCGTTGCGTTCCCCCCCGTCCTTCCCTCCTTCTCACCCTTCCTACCCCCCCCCCCCCCCCCCCCGCCCCTTCCCTCATCCCCTCGTCAGATGCTGGCCCTCTTAGAGCCGTTTCCGGGCGCCGGTCGGTGGTCACTGTGGAGGCACCCGCTTCATTTGGCCGCATGCCATCTGGCCATCGCGGGCCGGCCAGGGGCGTACGAGAAGCTGCGGCGAACGTTTAACGCTTTCCGTTTGCCGGGCATGGTGCGTTTTTGTATTTTCATGTTTTTTTAATATACTTTTTCCGGGCGGGCGTAATGCGTGCGTTTTTTGCAAACAAGCCCGTGAACACTACGAGCTGGTCCGGCTGTAAGGCTGATTTTCGCTTAAAAGGCGTTTTCTCAACCGTTTGGACATACTACTATTAGGACTACAAATTTGGCAGCTGCGCTTCCAAGTCTACAGCACATTCGCAGACGCCAAAAACAATGGAATGGGAGTTGATTTTGCGGCATGAGAAAGTTCATGCCCAGCAAATCAACTCACATATGGAGGTATGTCGATACTAAAGTCTATTCGGCAGTCAGAAATTTTCAGCACTGCTGTGGATGATGCTGATTCTCGGTGTGAACATTCCGTGAGGCATTACGAAACAATCGATGTCCTCACCATCGCCTAATTGGTGGTCTGTCACAAAGAGGTATGCCGTGTTTGCGATCGGCAATACAAATAGGTACGTCGGTGAGCGAGACATAATCCGGTTTTCGCAGCTCAATTTGACGAATTTTGGGCTGAATTTTTGACACGTGGTTCTTCGAAGCGCGTTTTGTCGAGGTCTTCAAGCCGGCTTCAGAAACAGAAGTATAATTCGGTCGATTTGTACCTTGGCGTTTCACTGAAATGTTCATAATTATCAAGGCTTTGGTTGGGGGTGGGAGCAACGGGATATGATGTCCGTGGGTACGATTTGGTTCGGAATGGAAAGAGGTCATTTGCTTGGGTACGGTTTGGATGGGTACGGGAATTGCGATTTATCACGCGACCAGTCCCATTTCCCATTCCCGTGGAAATACCGCGGGAAAAGTACCGCGGGAATATTCCCGAGAGGAGCCTTGATAATTTCAACTCCTCAACTTCTTTGTTTTTCTGGAGCCGGCTTGACCCGTTACGTTATACGCATATACCGGGCCCCATGCAGAATTTCAGATCGAAATTCGTAAAACTGTGCTGCGAAAAAGCATTTTAACTGTCACGGCTGGCTGTAAGCCAGACCAGCTCGGACGCGTTCCGTTTTTGCCGGGTAAGGTGTGTGTGTGTTTCAATGTAGTCAAGCTTTTAGAGGGAAACGGCTGTAGTTATGATAGGAACTTGCGCAGCAGGATGTTTGTACCTGTCGCGAAGTTGTTTGCGTTTGGTGATTTGGTGACGTTAGGAAAATCGTGTCCATATATGTAGGACATAGTATCAAATATTTCAAATACGTGAGCTGTGAGTTGGAAGAATTGGGTGGTCGACACTCAGCTAGCCGTAAATGCGATGGGCCGGGCGTGTTCCATGGGAAGTATTCTTGGTTGTGTAAAAGTAGCACGAAGACCTAAAACGGGCGACAAGGGCATCACGCAGTTTGCTAAGATGAGTATCGACTCTTACCTTGATCGAACTCACAGCTGACGTATTTGAATCAGTTGAAAAAAAAAAAAAGTTGTAAGTCAGTCAGCTGTTGAGGTCGAAGCTTAGAGTCGATACTCGATACTCAGCTGTTTCAAGCTGCGTGATGTAAGCGCGTAGGAAACGGGAAGCGGAAGCGAAAGCACGGATTGACATTCCTATCGGTCTTGCTTATTGAGTGCAGCCTTTGATGTTTGTGAGGGTCTCAGGGTGGCCACCGGCAGTTTTATCAGTCTTCTGTTGACTTGCTGTCAAATCCTTCTGACGCCCTAACTTCCCTCCCCTCTCATCCCCCCCCCCCCCCGCCCCTCCCCCCCTCCCATCTCCGCAGGTGGAACACCCTCCATTCGAGTCCTTCCACAGGCTGACACAGCTCTGCCCCTCCTGTTCTCCCACGCTAACCCTGCTCGTCAAAGCGTACAAGCCCCACCTCGAGCCGTTGCTCCTATCACCCCCTGGGGCCACCAGCGCGCCGTCCCCGGCCAATGCCAACACGCCGCCCGATGCAGCGGGAGAATCTGCTTCTGCTGCTCCTGCTTCCGGGTCTGGTGGTGGTGCTGACGCTGCTGCTGCCGCTGCTGCTGCGGTATGGACTGGAAATGGAGAGCACGAGATAGGATCATGGCAGCAACAGCAACAGCAGCATCACGAAGGGGGTGGGGGCGCAAGGCCGGGACAGCAGGGGGAAGGGAGGGAAGCAGAACAGTCATCGTCGTCTCCTCCTGCGGATTACCCCTCCCCGTTGGAAGTTTACCCCGCCCCTTGCCCTAACGGAGGCGGTGGGGGGGGCGGGGGGGCGGGTATCAAGGCGCCCGGAGGGGAGGGGGGAGTGGTAGGACCGCCCGAGCGAGGGTCTGGCGTCGGTGTATCGGCGGAGGTGGTGGAGGGGGGGGTGGTAGGGGAGGCGGGAGAGGAGTGCGGGGGCAGGGGACACGTCGCTGCGGATTCGCACGGTGAGTGGTTTGGGGGGGGGGGATAAGGCGGGTGGCGGTAGTGGAGGCAGTGGTTGCAGGGAAGGGAAGGGGTTTTGGTGTTGGTGTTACTGGATGAATGAGTTATGTCTCGTGCGGTGTTCGCCGTTGCTGCGCTGTGTGGATGCCCGCCCGCATGATGAGGTGTGTTCATGCGTCTTGTGCATCACCCACCACCCGCCCCATGACGTGTGCTGTTGACAATATGCTGTTGGCAGATGAGCTGACGCCTTTTTTGGTTCGGCTGTTTTGACGGCTGTTGGCGTGTGTCGCGCTGTTCGCAGGTGTTTCGGATGGTAGATTGGAAGCATCCGTCATAAATAACAGTTGTTGGAGTGGAGAAAAATCCTGAAGAAATTTCCCGCGAAACGTCCAAAACTTTACGTACGAGTATTCATGTAGCAGTTTCGTCGTGTTCGTTGTTGACGCTCACGCTGGCCATTGTGCCATTGTGGGACGACGCATGCTACGATAGAGGTATACCGTTTTTTGGCGAAATGGTTTCTGAATGACGGGGTTCCTTAACCCAAAACCGTCGGAAAAAAAATAAATAATAGGCCATTTTGTTTGCATGGTTCTCGTTGTGTACCCACGAGGCCATGGGATTTTTCATCCGGTATGTATCAGTTTTGTTTTTCTCCAAATCAGTTTTTTTTGGGAGGATCATGTCTTAAGCTCCCGAATTTAGGAACCTCAGGAAAAAAAGTGGTGCACCTCTTATCGTAACACGCGTCGGGGAGCAACGAAACTAATATCAATATAATAATATATACCGGTAGCTAGCTTGCAAAGCTGAGCATTGACCTGAAATTCGTCCAACTCACGATGAAAATGTTTTTGTATAGTGTAAAACATCTGACGTATTTAGAGTAGTTTTTTTTATTCCATATCTATTTTGCTGTTTTTGTTTTGTTGTCAGGCGAGGTGATCAATGGCGCGGTGGAATCTCACATCGGCATGTTTGGCCCGGGCACAAGGGTCATGGATCGACAGCTCAGCTTCCTCGACTACCAGGTAAAATTTGTGTCGGTGGGGGGTGGGGATGTTGGGCTTCTGGCCCTTTGGTGGGTTTGTACATGGGATGGGATGCGGCGGGGTAGAGGGGGGGGTAGGGTGATGATGGTGATGGAGGTTGGTCATGGATTTGCAGCTTGGCTTCCTTGACTACCAGGTAAAATTAGTGTCGGTGGGGGTGGGGATGTTGGGGTTCTGGTCCTTTGGTGGGTTTGTACATGGGATGGGATGGGGCAGGGTAGAGGGGGGGGGGTAGGGTGATGTTGATGGTGAAGGAGGTTGGTCATGGATTTGCAGCTCGGCTTCCTTGACTACCAGGGAATTAATGAAATTACCGGGGTGGGGATGTTGGGCTTCTGGTCCTTTGGTGGGTTTCTACATGGGATGGGATGGGGCGGGGTAGAGGGGGGGGTAGGGTGATGTTGATGGTGATGGTGATGGAGGTTGGTCATAGATTTGCAGCTCGGCTTCCTTGATTACCAGGGAATTAATGGGGAGTGTTGATATTTGGGTGGCGTTTGGCATGGGATGGAGTAGCCAGGTAAGAACTGACCAGGGTGAGGGGTGTTGATTTTTTGGTGGAGTTGAACGTGGGATGGGCTGTACTGCCGGGTGGAATAACCGGGGAGGGGGGTGTTGAGCTGTTGGTGGGTCGATTAGTGGGTTTTGATATGTGTTGGGTGGAATTCTACAGGGGATTGGGTGCGGTAGGATGGGGTGGGTTTTGACATGAAATGTGTTGGGTTCGACATGGGATGGGATAGGTTGGGTTGGGTTCCGACGTGGGATGGGGTGGGATATAATGAGGGGGGTATGTGGTGGGGTGGGGTGACGTGATGAGGAGATGGGGTAGAGGGAATGGGATGAGATGGGGGTGGGATGGGATGGGATGGGATGGGATGGGATGGGATGGGATGGGATGGGATGGGATGGGGTGGGGTGGGGTGGGGTGGGGTGGGGTGGGGTGGGGTGGGGTGGGGTGGGGTGGGGTGGGGTGGGGTGGGGTGGGGTGGGGTGGGGTGAGGTGGGGTGGGGTGGGGTGAGGTGGGTTGGGGTGGGTTGGGGTGGGTTGGCGTGGGTTGGGGTGGGTGGGATGGGATAATATGGAGTAGGTTGGGGCGGGATGATATACATTGAGGTGATATGATATTTCATGGTTGTTTCAGAATGAGACGAGATGCGATGCATTGCGATCCTATGAGATAGGATAAGATTCATGATGAGGGTAGATGCCATGGGAGATGACCAAATTAGATGAGACGATAAATGCTTTCAAGATCAGCTCCTCTGGAACATATAGAATTGAAAGGAAGGCTTAACGGACGCTTGTTTCTCTCCTTGGCAGGCCTTGATGGAGATGTTCGCGGCAGACCAAAAGATCAGCGCTTCCCTCGCCACCCCATTGGATCCCATCGACGACCTGCTCGCCGGTAAGCGAGAGATTCAGCTATGCCAAGCAATTGGTGTTCGTGGCGACGTAGTTGTTGGTGGAATGGCACGGGGTGATGTTTTGTTTGATTGGGGTTGGTGGTGGTGGTGGCGGTCTTGGTGTTCTGTTTTTTTCGCTGTTTACGTTGCTCTCGGCGTTTCCGTGGCTGTCTTTGCTATGTTGTTGCCGTTGCTGTGGTGGTGGTGTGTGTGTTTTTCTTTCCTGGGCACTACTTGTTTTATTTATTTTTCGTTGTTGATGTTGCTGTTCTACACGGTTTGAAAACCCTGCCGTAGCTACGTGGTGCGCAAGGTTGAACACCCTCATTAGCGCAACAAAATACAGCTCTCGTGAACCCCCCTCCCCCCCCGCCGTACACGCCTCTGCCTTTACCTTTTCTGTCGTTCATTGTTTTCGCCTTTTATTACCTTCGCCTTTCTCATGATTGTGCGCCTGCAGAATGGAATAGTAGCGTGGAAGACCCTGGAGAAGGAAGGCCGATGATGCTTGGAGGGCATTCGGGATCCGAAGAGGTTGGTCAGCGTTGGCTAAGTGATTGTACACCAGGAGCCGTCGATCGCGTGTCATGCGTGTGTGTGGACCCAATACGACACACCTTAGGCGCCCCTTTATAGCCTGTTGTTGTTGCGTCATTTCTCAACCCGCCCGCCTTTCTCAATCCACGCGCCCGGCCGGGTTGCGTATTTATTCCATCAACCAATCCAAACCGCGGTCCGTGCTTACCCCCCCCCGCCTTCTAAAAAACGCCGTGTCTCGAGTCAACTCCCAACGTCCAGGATGGTGGCCGGTTTCCCTCCCCCTCCCTGAGGGGGCCGAATTGTGTAGTGTTATCTATCAACCAATCCTGCTCGTACTAACCCACCCCTCCCGGTCCAAATCGCGACCCCTGCTAGCCCCCTCCCCCCGCTCCGCTAAATAACGTGGCATCCTATAGCGTTCCTTCTCCAAACCCCCAGCACGACCACTGTCAACTGTCACGTTATTTCTCCATCATGCTCAAATCCCCCCCCCCCCCTCCGAAAAAATTGCCTCGTTTGAATCCAACTCCCAAACCCTTCCAGGACGGCGACCAATTCCGAGACGAGGAGGCGTGCAACCAAGAAATGGAGGACCCGCTTTTCGGGTACCCCAATCCGAACGCGAATTTCGGCCCCCAATTCACTCCCGATGATGACCCTGCCCCAGCCGACTCTAGCGCGGACGCTGTCTTGCCCATGTCGACGTCCAATTCTTCGGCTGCTACTGCTGCTGCGGCCGCGGCGGCTGTGACAATGCTCAGGCAGGACCAGCCCCCGTTCTCGCCTTCGGGCAACCATGGAAGCGTAACCGTCATGTGTCCCTAGGGTATACCCTTTTTTGGCATTGCACCTCACGTTGTTTTGGGGGAGGGAAAAAAAACTTGGAGTTTTGAGTAGGGAAAATATTGCAGTGGTAGAAGAGGAAGGGAAGGCAGTTCAAATATCTCGTTTTTTGCGAGCGAGCTTTTCCGTTCGAGATGTGGTTGTGGCTTGAATTTCCTGGGGTTGGACGTCGCAGGTTGGGAAAAGCGGGACAAGACCCTTGAAGAATAAAATTCTAAACGAAAAACAATTAGCCACCGTGCGAGTAACCAGGCCAGTTACGCCGGCCAGCGCAGACGAGTTTAAAGCTTAGTCTTAGTTCTGTTATTTTTCCCACACTAGTGTAAAGTGGTGGGTAGCTACGAAAGTGTTTCGGTTATGTGCCCTATATATCCCTTGTTCGTCTGTTCCCCCCCCCCCCCTTTCCGCACTAATTCCAAGTACAGCAGTCGTCCCTCTATAGTGCTGTGCCAGCTGGGAGTACCGGCACCACAGCGGCAGCCGGTGCGCTGCTCCGCACGCGGCCACTGCTGCGGATTCGCACCTGTGCCAAGCGATTCATTTCGCAGGCACTATAGCGCGCGGAGGCACTACTCAACGCACTATAGCGGGCGTAGGCACTACTCAACGCACTATAACGGGCGCAGGCATTACATTATGACGGGTGCAGGTGACGCACTATAGCGGGCGCAGGCACTACTCAAGCGTCACTGCTGAGGGACCACTGCTATAGTGGGTAGCCACGGAAGCTTGACGGAAATATGTCCTTACACCTCGACCTTTTTTTTTTCTGCGATTTTTTGTGGACACTTTTGCCAAGTAAGTTTGTCCCCATGAACGTGGATGCCATTCTGAAGAGGTTGGTTGGAGGCGGGGGGGGGGGGGGGGAGGGGGGGGGGGGGGGGGGGTTCGTGCTTGGCCCCTTTGGGATCCATGTAAGGCGAAAACACAAAATGTTAGCGCGTTCTTATCAATGGTGCGAGCATGCAGCACGCGGCAGCAGCGCCAGATGCGCGCGTGTCTTTCATGTTCTTGCGTTGGACTTGGACCTTGAAAAACCAATCGTCTTGGGCTTGTCTAGAAGCCCGGGTTGTCGGTTTTTCCCGTCGGTTTTTCCCCTTTCAAGCCCCCAAAGGACCAAGCCTTTTCTTTTAACCGCCGTTTTCCGCTTGTGCTTCTGCCGTTTCTGACTCTAATTTCAAGTAGTTTTGTGCCTGAAACGTGGCTGGGGGGGCTCGGCGCTGTTACTACGAAATAGGTTGACCTTGGAATTTCCAGCTGGGCTGGGTGGGGAGGGACAACACGGCGGGAGGGAGGGGTACGAGGCTGTTGGCCTGCGGGCGGGCGGGGAGATGGGGGGGTGAGGGCTGGCCTCGTCGGGATCGGGGAGGGCGCTAGATGGTTGTCTAAGCCGGCGGGCACTCTGGAGAGATCGATATTTACCTTAAAACGCTTTTAGAACTGTGGAATTTGTCCCACACCAATTTGGTTGTCTAGTTTCAAGCAGTTAGTCCCCCCAAACGCGCGGAGGCAGTTCTAAAAGTGTAGCGGGCTTGCTTGTGCTCTGGTTCGGATTTCGGAACCCGGGGATGAGCGTGGGATGAGGCGTTCGCGGGGGGGGGGAGGAGCTATATTGGGGGCGGCGGGGGGGGGTGGGGAGGGGCGCGGGGGAGATGCGCGACGGTGCCTACGAGTTCCTTTATGGGCCCGGTGCAAATAGGGAGGAATAAGTTTCGATCCCGCCATCTTGTCCCGTTTTGGAGCGATCGTGTGCACAACGGGAGAAGGCGGTTTCGTTGCCCTCACGTTCGAGCAGGAACCGGCGCGGCGCCTTCTAGAGGCGGCGGTTGACCTGTCGTGGGCGTGTGCCGTACCAGGAGCTGCTCGTTGACGAGGTTTTGGGGGGTTAGCGTTTTTGTGCAAGGGGGATTGGTCATCGACGTCCCCTTTGTTTTAGGTGGTGGAAGCATCCCCTCCTCCCTCTGTTTCCTCTCCCCTCCTTGCGCTTCAAGCCCCCGCCACCTTGTCCTTTGTATTCACTAGGCTCTGTAAGCTTTTATTGTTTTCCCACCCCAAGAATTATGCTAATCTATTTTCTACCGGTGTGTTCCAAAAACGCGGGTGGGGTTTCTAAAGGAATGGAGCGGTCATGATCTGGTGGGGTGGGGTAGGGTAGGTTAGGGTAGGGTGTATTTGCCCGAATACTCATGTAATAGGGACGGGGGAGGGGGGGAGGGGGGGGGGGGGCTACTTATGTAGACGATGTTATTAATAGTAGCCAGGGTGGCGGGGCGACGTACGGGAAGGGGGGAGGGGGGGGGTTACGAAGTGCGTCGACCACGGCTGGCAGTTTCATGTTTTTCGCCTTTTAATTTGTTTTGTTTTCGGCGCTGACACAGAAAAGAGGCGCCGGGAAAGATAATTCGAAGACAGGTACGATATAGCACAAGGGTTTTTCATCATTCGTTTTTCTTTTTCATTTTTCGTCGTTTTTTGTTTTTTTTTTGCTTGTTGTGTTGGCCTTTTTTTGTTACCGTTTTTCGCCGCGACAGCGGCAATAACCTTTTGTGCAGTAGCGGTAGAAATCTGCGAGTGGTCGGCGGGAAATGGCGACTGCCTTTATTTTTTGTGAGTCTTAGGAGATTTTTATCCGCGAAGCTGCACGTCGCTACTGCCTGCTGCTAGTGATGATGGGTTGCTTTGTTGTTTTTTTTTTGCTTTTTTTTTGCTTTTTTTTGCGACGAGAGGGAGAAGTAGGAGAAGGAAAAGCACGAAACGCTCGTTGGCGTGTGGTGATCGTGTTACGTGGGCCGCCGCCGTATAGCCTCCACCTGCAAAGCGCGGAACCGCACCGAAACGTTGCGGCTTCACGCGCGGGGGGGGGTGTAGATGGCGGCGGATCTGAAGATTATCTTTGGAATTCTTGTTTTTTTAGAGCGCTGATTGAATAAAGGTCCTTTGCTGGGGGAATGAATTTCCTTCAACGATGGAACGAATTTACGTCGAGGGGGAAATGACGTTCCTTCAGCGGGGAAGCGAGTTTCCTTCGACGGGGAGACGTAAAAGGGGATGGGGTGCTGACCGTCCCACGGGGACTCCAGCGAAGACCCTCGCCCATAGCGGGGGGCAGAATATGGGAGAGAGACGCCGTGTCTACAGGGGGTTACATAGAGGGGGGAGGGAGAGGTGGCCAAAGGGGGAGTTCCTGTTTTGTTGGGAGGGGATTCTTGTAAGGGAGGGCTGGAGGAGGTGGTGGTGGTGGGGGAGGGGGGGAGGGGGGGCGTCGGCGGTGGCAGCGGTGGCAGCGGCGGCGGTTGTTGTGGCCGATGCCCAGACACAACGCCGCCTAGTTGGGGCGGGCTGTTTGTGGTGTTCGCGCGTTTGTTTTTGTGGAGGATAGGGAGTGGGAAGGGGTGGGAGATGCTTCGAGCGTGAAGCGTCATGCCCGACTCTGATTCTCCTCTGGTCCGGGGGGAGGGGAGGGGATGGGGTCGCGCGTAACAAATACGCCGCGCCACCCCCTCCGCCTCTCGCAGGGGGGTTGGGGTCCTCTGGGGGAGGTCTTACCGAGTGGAGGGAGGAGGTATCTAGTAGGGGGCGGGAGTCACACGTTGCTCGGCCCGGTGCCCCGGCGCCGCCCTGCTACGACGTCATGATCGCGCGTCGGGAGCAGATGTTTTTTTTTGCTTTCTACGAGAGGCATCTACCCTTGAGTGTGGGGGGGTATTTAGTAAAGGGCGGAAGTTACGTTGCTCGGGCTGGTGTGCCCGGCGCTGCCCTGCTACGACGTGATGATCGCGCGTCGCGAGCAGTTGTTTGTTTTTGTGTTCCACCGGAGGCGTCCACTTTTGCGGGGGGCGGGGGAAATAGGCGGGCGGCGGGGGCGGCTAGTAGGCGCGTTCCCCGCCCTTTTGCCACTACCATTACTGCATTTTGTGCGCACGATTCCGGAAAAGACGGACTGCGGAAGCCAGAGAGAAAGGAGAAGGAGAGGGAGAGGGGACCAGGGAAGGAAAGTACTACTACTGCCGCATTTCGTTAATGAAAAATCCTTGTTTGTTCTCCGGGTGCGTCTGTCGAACGGGCCCCGCCTGCCCAATACTGTTGTATACCGAGGTGGTATCCTCGACGTTTTTTTCTTGCCCTCAGTGTATCAGTCAATGCGGGTCGAAAAATAGCACAACATGGCTGAGCGCTTGCTATTTGTAGTGAACGGTGACGACGGGAGTCTTACTGGGGCTTTCCAAGGCGCCGGGAGGCGTGTTCCGGGTTGGAAGTTCGTGATTCGTGATACCCCCCCCCCCCCCCCCCTCCTTGCCTTCGAAAGTACGCGTGTAAAGGTGCCGAAGTCCGCCTCACAAGCGGTTCCTAGCAGGATGCAGCTCACCCTTCATGTGACTCGAACACCTCACGTCTCTTGGCGCTTTATACGCGCAATGTTTGCCTGGCATGGTATTACTAGAGTCTCTGGTCAAACGACGTCGGCCATGCATCGAATGAGTACACGCCCCCCCCCCCCACTCACATGCCTTTGTGGATTTCTAAGCGGGGGATCCCGATAGACTTCCCGCGGTCTGCGAAACCCTTAGGCAGCATTAGAGTCGCGTCCATGGCGGAAGAAAAACTTCGACCTTTTTTTTTTGCTTGTGGCGTTTCAGTTTGGCTTCTCCGATACATTATTGGGGTCGCGATGTATCGCGGTGATTTTTCCGGAGTGACCCCGCCCTTCCCGTCAGGAATTCCACCCCGCCCGCCCCCGCCCGCTCCGTCTCGAAGGGATGCGTGGTCTGCTGGTCAAACGACAAACGACGAAGGCTAGCAAAAAATAGGTACACCCGGTCCCCTCAACGCTCGTGGGAAGCTTGTGGCTCAAATGTTCCAGGCTCGCCCCCCCCCCGCCCCCCGCCCCCCCCCCCCCCCCCCCCGCCCGCCTTTTCCCGTTACCATTTTTATGGAGCTGCACCGCCGCGTTTGGGGCCAAACGATTCGGAATTAGCCCCGTTCAAGAGCCCCACTATCTCTCCATATACTAATTCCAAGTAATTTTTGCCCGGAAATGGGTTTCCAGTCGAAAAAGGCGTTAGGGTAGCATATTTTTGAAGTGCAAAAGCTGGTTTGCGGGATTGTTTGGGGATACTCAGTAGTGTAGTGATGAACGGATTGATGGATACATGTACGGACGGACGGATGGAAGGTGGTGTCGCTCTCGTCCTTCTTATAATTCCCCCCCCCCCGCTTGTGTCTATCGCTCGGGACTATAATATTGGAACAACCTATTCAAAGTATATATCAGGATACGGTATCGATGTTGAGGGGGCCGTTCATTTTGATGGACCCGGAGCGGGTGGTGGGCTGGGGCGACGGCTGGGGGGGGGGGGAGGAAAAAATAAAGAGACAATCCTTCTGTATGTATTTAGTTGGTCCACTTTTACCCACACTCACCCACCTACCCACCCGCGGGGGGGGGGGGGGGGGGGGGGGGGGGGGGGAGGCGAAGGAGAAAAGCCTCCCATAACTATTCATATCGTGCACTAACCACCCACCCACCCACCCACCCACCCACCCACCCACCCCCAGCCATTCTTTTCTTTTTTTTGGCGGCAAGACGGGACGAAAGCAGTGGGTGGGGCTGTGGGAACGGGGAGAAGGATAGCAGTATATATTACCATCGTCACAAAGCACTCAATTCGCTATATTGACTCTTCCTTGGCTGGGTCGATTGGTACATGGTTTTGCGTGTAAAGCAGCCCACGCCGTACGCGGGAGGTGGCCGATGGTAGAAGGAGTACGAGCAAAGGCTTGCGGGCAGCAGCATCAGTCCCGTCGCCGCCTCTCTCTAGAGTTAACATCCCGATAGGTATTTATCGGTGCAGGAGCACTTCGATGTATCAGGGCGCCAGGTCCTCCCGTTAACAGGTGTCGCAAATCTCGGACCGGGCGACCTCGTCGGGGTCGCCCGCGCCCCACTTCTGCGCGTTCCGCCCAAGGATTTGCAGCACGCCTACCAAGACGCTAGCTGATTCCCACTACAGCGCCCCAGTTTTCAGGTGTCAAACACGTTCGCCCGCCCCAGGTGCAGCAACGACGGTTGTGACGCCGTCCTCACGGGCGCCGCTACTGGGAACGATTGAACCCAGAACTTTCGTTCTCGCGCGTCTGGGCCCGTCTGCCACCAGACCTGCGGGAGGTTGCGCTTGATCTCTGCATGACCCGGAATGGAGCCCCTCCGGCATCGAGTACTACCTATCCGAAGTCCTACCACGGGCACGGCGGTGAAGGGGGACACCCGCTTTTCACTAAGTAAGGGGTCTAAGCTATCATCATGTCATACTCGCACGAGCGACTTTGCCCCTCCCTGACGAAAATGCTTCACGCGATGTGCTTGGCGCAGCGTGGCTAACTTTTGCATTGCGGATTCATGTCGCTGTATTATGGAGTATGTAAGAATAATAGCACCCACGCTTGAAGGAACAGGGGAGGGGGAGGTCACTCGCGCGAGTGACTCCAGGCCGCTGCGAAAAAAAAAGGCCCTTAAAAAAAGGGACACCTCTCCCCCTATCGTGGCATTGGTCCTACAATAGGTCTTTGTGCAGATTTATCTGGACCACTTGTTGGTATAAGGGATAGGTATCGGTGTAGACAAATTGAAATACCTATCCCTCAAGTGCATTATGTTGTTGTGCACGTTTATCTGAAACCTCTCGCAGGAATAAGTAGGCATCGATGCAGAGTCCGTGCTGATTCGTCCTTGAGAGGTACACAATTCTGTGGCCGCAGACGACTGTGGGACAGAGTGAACCAAACAGTCGTAATTCATCAAGGTAAAGCACGTGAAGTGCTAGCCTATAGCCTATGGGAGATGACATATATATACTATTTAGGTAAAAAACACTTTTTGATCGATCTCACAGCAGTTTGGAAGCATATTATTTTTCATTTTTTAGAGTATATAAAAAAGGGGTTCGGGTGTATCATGTCCTTTAGAAAGTTTTTTTGGGCGAAATATGACACCCCGGGGTTTGTTTGCATACAGGCGTTCACACCCATAGGGGACGCATTTATTGCCCACGACACACTCTCAAAGGGGGCAGTTTGAGGCAGCCCGACATGACCCTAGCGGAGAGACCACACGCCCCAGCTGCGTGTACCAATCCTGCGAGGCAACACCCCAGAGAGAAGGCTCTCGGTGAAAAAATGATCGAAAACAGGACCTGACACAAGCTCAAAACGGGACAATCTGACTTTCCTGTCAGCTCCTGCTTCGTTTTATTCTCGACTGTCGGGCGATAAGCTACTTTTGGACCACGCCGTGAGACCTCGCCGCGTGTGTTTGATCACCAAGAGCTGCACCCTCGCACCGGTCATATCACACAGAGCACGTAGGAAGAGACACGTTTGGGAATCGCCGTCGCGTGGGCAGGAATATCGCCTGCGATGATGGGGAAAAAAAAAAATGAGAAGTTTCTGCTCGACGGCGGCTCGAGGGTACGGAACCCGCTGCAAGTACACGTGTAAATAATGTTGTTGGATTAAATTTGAGTGAGCGCCAAAAAGAAAAAAGAGAAAAAGAAACCACAACGACAACAAAATAAGCAAAATTCAAAATACCTGTTATATGAATGGCACGACCTGAAGCGAATATCAGTACCGTCCGGGCCGGATCAGAAAGGATGCGTGGTGGAACTTCCCGGCTAACAGTAACACTTCTCGCACCGTTGCCGACTGCCGCACCGCCGGCCACTCTGCTAAACGCCACCCCCCACCCACAACCCCGCCCCTAGCCCCCCCCCCGCCCCCCCCCCGCGCTGCCCCTCCCCCCCCCCTTGCCCCCCCCCCCCCCCCCCGCAAATTAATTATAAAAAGTCCTCTACTCCCCCTCCCCCACTCCCGCCTCCGGCCTCCCCCCCCCCTCCTCCCTCCGGTCACCCCCCCCCCACCCCCTCGCCAAACATTTGGTCTATATCAACTTCTCTAAATTTACGCCCGGTATTTTATTCGTCCCCCGCCTCTTCCCCCCCCTTCCCCCCTCCTCTCCCCCTTCCTTCCCTCCCAAAAACTATATATACATCAGTTTGACCAAGCCCCCCCCCCAAATGTACATCTCTCTTTATATATATATGAACCCCCCCCGCCCCCCGCCAAAATTACTATATGTAAACTTCTCCACCCCTTTTTCACCCTCCCCCCGCCCCCCGCCCCCCTCCCCCCTCCTCTTCCCCCCCCTTCCCCTGCCAAAACTCTACTTATATATCAGTTTGACCAAGCCCCCCCAAAATAGATGAACAAATAACAAATAAATTATATCAAATCCCCTGCACCCCCCCTTTATCTTCCCCTCCGCCCAAAACATTAAACGAAACAAAAAATAGTAATAACAATATGAAGTCCTCTTCCCCCCTCTCCCCCCCCCCCGCCCTCCCCTCAGTCGTCCCCCCCCCGCCCCCGCCAAAAATTAAATTGCGTATATTTACTTCTCGAATATTTACCCCCGGTACTTAATCTTTCCCCCCCTCCCCCCCCCCCCCCCCCCCCCCTCCCCTGCCAAAACTACATGATTTTATCACTTTGACCAAGCCCCCCTCCCAAATACATATATCAACTCCTCCACCCCCCCCCCCCCCATCTCCTCCCCCCTCCCCGCCAAAAAAACATGTATATAGATAAGCTCCTCTCCTCCCTTCTCCCCCCGGTCGTCGTCGTCCCCCCCCGCCTAAATATTATATATCCACTCACTCCTCTAATATTTACGTCCGGTACTTTATCCTCCCCCTCCCCCCTCTTCCCCCCCCTCTTCCCCCCCCTCTCCTCTCTCCCCCCCCCCCCGCCAAAAATTATACTCCGGAGTGTGTATCTATCAGTTTGGTCAAGCCGTCTCCCCCCTCTCCCCCCCCCGTCGCCCCCCCCCCCGTCGCCCCCCCCCCCGCCAAAAGTTATGTATATCAACTCCTCTCCCCCCACCCCTCCCCCCCCCCCTCCCCCCCCCCCCTTCCTCCCCCCCCTTCCCCTCCCCCCCCCCCACCCCCCCCCTCCCCTCCCCTCCCTCCTCCCTCCCTCCCCCCTCCCCTTCGCCCCCCCCCCCCTGAATATTTTTGCCCTGTACTTTATCCCCCCCCATCCCCCCCAAGCCCTCCTCTCCCTCTCTCCTCCCCTGCCATAAGAACCCCACAGCAGTATCTATATATCAGTGTGACCAATCTACCGGCGTGTGAACAGTATAAAAATACTACCACCAAGAGAAGACAAACCAGGGGGTATGCCCCCCATACGTATCTCCATCTACGTAGGGAGACAACTACTTGTTACATACTTGATGCTTTCTGTTTCCCCGTTCCCTCTTGTTCAAACGCCCCACATAAAATCGAAATCGGCCGGAGCAATACACACTTTTACGCAATTGATATCACGTCATTATATTTCTAGTCATCCATGACGTAGCTTTGGTTCACCCCCCCCCCCCCCCCCCCAACGCCCCCCCCCCCCCACGCCCCCCCCCCCCCCCCACGCCCCCCCCCCCCCCCCACGCCCCCCCCCCCCCAACGTCCCCTCCTTCCCCACCACCCGCACGATCGCCTAGACCTAGCACCACGCGTATAGCAAGCCCTTACACATATGCGTAATACGCGCGACCGGAGTATCACACACAGCTTGCAAAAATGAGTTTCGACAAAATCTTCGATCTCACAGCTGGAGTGTATTCATATTTGTATAATACATGTGACCTGAACCTGTTACCCCCCCCGCGCCTTTTTTTTTTTTCCCGGTCCTTGTTCCTCAAACGCCCCACCTCGAAATCTGCCAAAGTAATAAACGCTTCCGCGCACTTGATATCACCTCAATATCTTTCTAGAGCCGCCCATGCCGCTGCTTCAATTCATCCCCCCCCCCTCCAACGCCCCCTCCTTCCCCAACGCCCGCACCATCGCCTAGACCTAGCACCACGCGTATGGCAAACCCCTACA
Organism: Undaria pinnatifida; assembly: GCA_012845835.1. NCBI lineage: Eukaryota > Phaeophyceae > Laminariales > Alariaceae > Undaria > Undaria pinnatifida. The sequence continues at coordinate 6,590,593 of JABAKD010000004.1, forward strand.
TCTATGCGACCTAAAGCTGTTGGTTAAAAAAATCTTCGCCCCATCGCCCCCTCCCCCCACTCACCCCCACGAACACTCCGCCCTCTCCTCACTGGTTGTACGGCTTACAGGATATACATGATCAACTGTTGCATTCTTTCCAAAACCGTCAGATGTATCCCCTTAAAGGATTTATAGTTTCCACGCGGTTGCCCCCCCCGCGCGTTCCCTCTTGATCAAACCCAAGTCCCCACGTCCTTAAAAACTCCGCCCTCCCATCACCGGTTATACGACTTACAGGATATACTTGATAAACTGATGCATTTCCTTCCACAGCTGTCATATTTTGTCCCCCTCAGAAACGGGTTTTATAGTTTCCGCGCACAGACTGACTAAAATCACCCTGTTGACCCTGATAGCTACACTGTAGTTGCAAGGGGAGTCGCCGACCTATATCCTTAATGAGGACACACAACCCGTAATACGCGCGATCGGAGTATCACACACAGCTCGCAAAGATGAATTTCGACAAACTCTTCGATCTCACAGCTGGATGGAGTGTTGTTATAAGGCTTAGTTTGGGTAAGCTATTGGTTAACCAGTTGCAAGTGGTCAAACGGACTAATGCCCCACTAATAACCTTAACAAATGGCGTCGTCGGCAGGACCATGGGTTTTTGGGTCGTGGGTTCGATCCCCACATCCACCATAATAAACTTTTTCAGATTTTCCCATGGCGAACTTGAAAAATACTCTCCCCGGTATACCCAGGAAATGAAACGGCTTGGATATTGACAGAGGTCCGCCGTATATCCGGCCGACCTGCTATCCCGCCGTTTCAGGGGGGGAGAGTGTTATAAGGCTTAGTTTGGGTAAGCTATAGGTTAACCTTTTGCAAGTGGTCAAACGGACTAATGCCCCACTAATAACCTTAACAAATGGAAGGTTAACCGGTAGCTTACCCAAACTAAGCCTTATAACACTCTCCCTCCCTGAACGGCGGGATAGCAGGTCGGCCGGATATACGGGCGGACCTGTCATTTATCCAAGCCGTTTCATTTCCTGGGGATACCAGGGAGAGTGTTTTTCAAGTTCGACATGGGGAAAGTCTGAAAAGTTTATTATTGTGGATGGTGGGGATCGAACCCACGACCCAAAAACCCATGGTCTGTCGACGACGCCATTTGTTAAGGACTTAGTGGGGTATTAGTCCGTTTGACCACTTGCAAAAGGTTAACCTATAGCTTACCCAAACTAAGCCTTATAACACTCTCCCTTCCTGAACGGCGGGATAGCAGGTCGGCCGGATATACGGGCGGACCTGTCATTTATCCAAGCCGTTTCATTTCCTAATCATTTCCTAATTCCTCAACAAATGGCGTCGTCGACAGACCATGGGTTTTTTGGGTCGTGGGTTCGATCCCCACCATCCACAATAATAAACTTTTCAGATTTTCCCATGTCGAACTTGAAAAATACTCTCCCCGGTATACCCAGGAAATGAAACGGCTTGGATATTGACAGAGGTCCGCCGTATATCCGGCCGACCTGCTATCCCGCCGTTTCAGGGGGGGAGAGTGTTATAAGGCTTGCTTAGTTTGGGTAAGCTATAGGTTAACCTTTTGCAAGTGGTCAAACGGACTAATACCCCACTAAGTCCTTAACAAATGGCGTCGTCGACAGACCATGGGTTTTTGGGTCGTGGGTTCGATCCCCACCATCCACAATAATAAACTTTTCAGACTTTCCCCATGTCGAACTTGAAAAACACTCTCCCTGGTATCCCCAGGAAATGAAACGGCTTGGATAAATGACAGGTCCGCCCGTATATCCGGCCGACCTGCTATCCCGCCGTTCAGGGAGGGAGAGTGTTATAAGGCTTAGTTTGGGTAAGCTACCGGTTAACCTTCCATTTGTTAAGGTTATTAGTGGGGCATTAGTCCGTTTGACCACTTGCAACTGGTTAACCAATAGCTTACCCAAACTAAGCCTTATAACACTCTCCCCCCCTGAAACGGCGGGATAGCAGGTCGGCCGGATATACGGGCGGACCTGTCAATATATCCAAGCCGTTTCATCCCCTGGGGTACCAGGAAGAGTATTTTTCAAGTTCGCCATGGGGAAATCTGAAAAAGTTTATTATGGTGGATGTGGGGATCGAACCCACGACCCAAAAATACCATGGTCTGTCGACGACGCCATTTGTTAAGGATTTTAGTGGGGTATTAGTCCGTTTGACCACTTGCAAAAGGTTAACCAATAGCTTACCCAAACTAAGCCTTATAACAGTGTACTTTGATTTTTGTGCTATTTCTCGTACAGCAATTCGATGAAATCCACAAGCATGATAATCTGTAACCTGGGAATGCTGGACCCTATTATGCGTGACAAACCTGGCGACCCATTGTAGCTGTGCTGAGTGGCTGTTCTCATGTTGGATGCAATTGGGTGGTGCGGAAACAAACTCAAAACTGATACGCGTATAGTACGCATACTGCTAGCTGAAGCAAGTCAAGAGCTACCAACGCAAAATTTATTTACACAAATTTCATTCAGCTGATGGACCAAAAATGATTTTTGATCAAAACTCAGCTTTTTTTGCAAGCTGTGTGTGATATTATAGTGTGAGTTGACGTTTGGAGTGGGCTACTTGGGTCGTAGACCGGGTTCGTACGCAAGTTCCTATCTATGTACTACTCCCTGTGTATGAGGCAGGCCAGCGGAGGTCCAGCCCAGGCCTGATGCTCGGGTTGTTCGTGCTGTCGAGTCATGATGGAACATGCGGTGGACGTCGATCGCTATACTGTTCCGAAGTGATCTCTCTTCCGCTCTTGATGTAATGCAAAGGCACGCTCACACACCACCTGCATTGATCGAATGAAGACCGGCTCGTCAGATCTGGCGTTCTGCACCAGGCTTCGAAGCGTGGATTCAAAACGCCAGACCCCTGCGCTCCTACATATGGAAGCTCTTGCGCTAATAAAGCTTAATGATCGAAGGTGCGTGTCACCCGAAACCTGTAGCCGATTGTTTTGGCTAATAGTCCAGAGAGCCCCCCATGGCCATGTAATTTCCGGGTAGAGCACCTGCAGGCGGGCCCAGGCGGACCACACATTGTAGCTTACCTGTGTAGTGTATGCCATCTCCCATATGGTATTTTCATTTTTTATAATATTATAGGTAGGTGCGAGCGTACCGAGTACGTAGGAGAACACAACAAAACAACCCACACCTTGAATAAAAGAGAAATAGCTGGAAATAAAGGAAAAAAAGAATGAAAAAAAAGAAGAAAAGGAAATGGAAAAAGAAAAAAAAAACACGAAACAAAACGCCAGGCGGAGGGGAGCGAGGACCTGGGGTTCCGAAGGATACATGTATGTGGTGCAAGAAGATCGGAAAGGAAAGGAAAGGCCGCCATTTGCCAAAGGAACACCGTGCGTGCTGAAGAGGAACAACAACAGATACTACCTGTCTGTGTTGCATGCTGTGCGTGACTTTTATTATTATAAAAACAAAAATACACTCCACCAGGTCCTCAGGACCAGCTGTGAGATCGAAGTCGTCGCAACTCATCTTTGCAAGCTGTGTGTGATACTCCGATCGCGCGTATTACTGGGTGTGTGTCCTCATTAAGGATACAGGTCGGCGACTCCCCTTGCAACTACAGTGTAGCTATCAGGGTCAACAGGGTGATGTTAGTCAGTCTGTGCGCGGAAACTTTAAAACCCGTTTTTGAGGGGCCAAAATCTGACAGCTGTGGTGGAAGGAAATGCATCTTTTTTTTTTTTTTTTTTATCCTCCGGCGGATGGGGAAAAATAAAGCTTTAGCTCACCACACTTCCGCGTATTTTCATACGCGTCGTGTGTCGATTTAACTCAGTTGCTTTCGCAGCCCAACGCTAGCTGGCGCACCCTTCGAGTCCCATTGTAGGTATAGCGTAAGCTGTCCCTATCATTGGTCCTCGTTACAACCCCGGCAGCGCAAGCTGCCGTTGTATACGGGTGCGTGTGTATGTCTGCATCACTTTGTCAAGTAAGTGTATCCTGTAAGTCGTACAAGGGCTCCGCTCCGCGGGCGGCTGACGCCGCCCGCTACGCTCGCGCAAGGCAAGGAAGAATGCAACTAAAAACATAGACTATGTAAAGGGGGCAGAAAGAAGAGGCCCACGGTTTGGTGCGAACAGCGATTTGATAATGCCAAGAGCTGCTTGTGCAGAGCAAATTGCCGTGTTGTGCTCAGCTGTGCTGTGTGCTTTTGTTGCCGGTGTTACGTTCTGATCGGCAGTACGGGGGTAATTTGCGTGGGGGAAAAAACAGGGGGTCGTGAAAGATCAAATACATGGTACTATCTATGTCTATAGAAAATGAAAAAAGAGGAAAAGTAGTACTCCGTACACTACAACACACACGCATTATACCCGGTACTGCTCTATGTTCGAAAGAAAGCACACAGCGCAGCGACACAGCACCGCAGCGAAGGGCACGGCACCGCACCGCATGGCTCCGCACGGCTCCGCACGGCGCTACGTTGCGCTGCTGGGCCATATATAGCCGGATTGATCTGAGCTGGGCGTGCATGTGATCCAACAAGGTAGTATCTGATGGTACGTACAAACCTGATGAGTAGTACCGGTATGTGCTATTGGCGTTTCGTATATCGAACGAAGCTGGAAAGCAAAGAAAAGCTGGAAAGGTTCAGCAAGTAATATGGAAGTTCGAGCTCTGATAGGCCAGGGATGGGCAATCCCTAAGAAAGACAAAATTGAGTAAGTCTCTAACGGGTGAGGGGAGGGCGGAGTTTTTAAGGGCGTGGGGGCCTGGGTTCGAACAAGAGGGAGCGGGGGGGAGGGGGGGGACGGGGGACGGGCGGGGCAACCCAATCTATGCGCAGAAGCTATAAATAAGGGGACACATCTGACGGTTGTGGGATGAATGCATCACTTTATCATGTAGTATATCCTGTAAGCCGTACAACCAGTGAGGAGAGGGCGGCGTGTTCGAAGGGGGGGGGGGGGGGGGGAGGGGAATTTCCAACAGCTTTAGGCCGCATAGATGTATATCAGTTAGGAGCTAGCTATACGCGTGGTGCTAGATCTAGGTGATGGTGCGGGTGGTGGGGAAGGAGGGGGCGTTGGGGGAGGGGGTATTAATTGGAGCTACGCCATGGATGGCTCAAAAGGCAATGAGGTAATATCAACTGCGTGGTATTAATAGTGTTTATTTCTCAGGCAGACTTTGGTTTTAGGTAGGGCGGCGGGAGAGAACAAAACGAGGGGGGGCGGGGGGATCAGACCCCTTTAGGTCGCATGATGAATGTATACCCCGTGGGAGGAATTTTTCTAAACGTGCTAGGTCTAGGCGATGGTGCGGGTGGTGGGGAAGCAGGGGGCGGGGGGGGGGGGGTAAATGAATTGGAGCTACAGCGTGGCTGGTTGGATAGGTAATGCAAAGAAAGGTGATATCACCTGTCTGGTATTATTATTGTTTGTTATTCTAGCAGATTTGATTTTATTTAGGTGTGATATGTACAAAACACGTTTTTTTGGTGTGGTGTACGCAATGTGTTATAGCTTCGTGGTGTGATATTTTGCATGGTTTGCAACATAGAACATACATACTGCAAATACAACAAGCGAGGTGACGTGGTGTCATGCAATCAATGCCACCACCATTGAGCACGACGAGGGGTAGAAGTGCAAATAAATCGTCAGTCAGTGTTTTGAAAGGAACGCTTGATGCACCCGCGCTCAATTACTACGTTACTTCGTTAAGCATATATTTTCGTCTATTGCTACATCGTGTTTTAGACAGAGAGAGGTTTTCAGGCCATCATACATGTGCAGACGGCAGGTGTAGCTAGGCACGAAATACCCTGTGCGTAATAGGTTGGTAGCTACAGTGTGGTCTACCGAAATTCTAGAAGACCTAGACTAAATGTATAAAGTATGCAACCATGTATCACCATGACGATTATTTTGCAGTGACTACTCGTATATATAGACTACATATTATACCATTCATTGCGACTAAAAATGCCAGATATATGATAGCTACCCCAGGTATTATTTGATGCTCTATCTATACGAGTATATATTATAGTGCTCTCTGTGGTTATCGCATATATATTAAGATAATACGAATACGACTACGTTACTTCGTTAGGCATATGTATCTTACCCCCCCCTCCGCTCCCTCTTGTTCAAACCCAGGCCCCCAAGCCCTTGAAAATTCCGCCCTCCTCTCACCGGTTATACGACTTACAGAGACACCTATTACTTGATATACTGATGCATTTCCTTCCACAGCTGTCAGATTGTGTGAGCTCACCACCTCACTAATAATGTTATAATAAGCAGAGGCACACGACGCGTATGAAAATACGTGGAAGTGTGGTGAGCTAATAAAGCTTTATTTTTCCCCATCCGCCGGAGGATATAAAAAAAAAAAAAAAGGCTCAGTTTGGGCAGTAAGCTATTATTATTGGTTAACGTTTTGCAAGTGGTCAAATGGACTAGAAATACCCCACCCACTAAATTCCTTGACAAATGGCGTCGTCGACAGACAATGGATGGGTTTTGGGGTCATGGGTTCGATCCCCACCATCCACAATAATAATAATAATAATAATAATAATAATAATAATAATAATAATAATAATAATAATAATAATAATAATAATAATAATAATAATAATAATAATAATAATAATAATAATAATAATAATAATAATAATAATAATAATAATAATAAACTTTTCAAATTTTCCCCATCCATGCCATGTCGAGCTTCAAAAATACTCTCCCTCGGGTATCCCCAGGACTTGAAACGGCTTGGATATTGACAGGTCCGCTGTATATCCGGCCGACCTGCGATCCCGCCGTTCCAGGGGGGGAGAGTGCTATAATAAAAGGCTTAGTTTGGGTAATAAGGTACAAGTAAGTATTGGTTAACCTTTTGCAAGTAGTGGTCAAAAAAAGGACTACTACTACTACTACTAGTAGTTAGTCTAATACCCCACTGAATTCCTCAACATCAACAAAAAAAGTTGGCCGCCCGGATCATTGGGGCCGGCCGTGGGCTGTTTGCGTTTGCGAGCCAGAAAGCGCTGGTCGGATCGAGGTGCGAATACGGGTGTAGACCCAACCCAACCCCTAACTAAGCCTACTAAGCCTGAAAGCCCAATCCTAACCCCTAATAACCCTAACTCTCACGGCGACCCTGACCCGAACCCGGACCCGAACGGGCGAGAAAAAAAGCACGGCAAGCTGCGCTGCTTTTTTTGGAAATTTATTTATTATTTCTTCTCCAGATCTGCGGACCACCACATATATATCCGCCGCGGCCAATGAGAGAGCGTGAAACTACCCCACGAAGGTCCGGGCGGCCGCATTGTTGGGTCTTCTGAGAGTTGTTGTTGTTGTTGTTCTTCTCGCATTAACTCGCATAATAATCAAGTCCGTGGTCACAGGACAGGCTCCAGTCACTCTGGAGCTGAGGAATACCCCAGGGAAAACACACACACAACCCAAGGTGGTACACGCATGCATATATCACAGCTGACGCAATTCATGCCTCCACCAGAACCATATAAAAAAAGTGAAATCGGGAGTCAGTCTACGATGTGCCAGGTCCAGGCCGGTTCATACGTCTCACTACTCACGCCTGGAGAAACCAAATATTCCGAGCACGAGCTGAAGAGTGCGACGAGCTGAATCATGAAGAGAGCCCCCGAACCCTTCCCTACACTAAAGCGAAGTAATTTTGTCCCCAAATACGAGTTTCCAGTTGAAAAAAGGGGTCAAGAAGAGTACTGCTGGTATACTGCTATGATCGTGATTGGTTGTTTTTTCTGCCCTTGATATTTATTGGTTCGAGTTTTTTTTCTTCTCTATAATAGATCTGATTGGTTGGATTTTGTCCTCCCGGGATCTTGCTTGGTTGTGTTCTGACCAAGCAACAACTTTTTGATACAATAATTTGATCACGTCATCTGTGAGTACAACCGACTGAATGGCTGAAACTTAACTTTGCAAACAGCGTGGTGCGTATATGTTTCACTGATATACAGAGTAGTTGCACCTGCTTTCTGCGTTGTTTGGGAAAATCGCCGCCAAACTGCAGCCGCCGAACTGCCAGATAGACACCAAACAACCTCGAGTACCAGGTACGCGACTATAGGAGCATACGCACCAGCAGTACTTCGGTACCCAGGGACGGAGCAGTAGCAACATCCAAGTTTATCAGCAGGCGAAGTCGAAACTACTCTACGATATCTACCAGAGTAGAGCGAGCCCCCGGAGACAGAACCCTGTGACACCTGGTACGCTGCTTCTGGAGCTAGCTGGCCTTTGCCTGGTACCTGCTGGCTGGCTTCTTTTCTACTGCGGGTTGCTGTATTGGTGGCAATTGGAAGTTCCCTCTTGGCAGTTTGTTCTTCTTTTGAGTCGATCAACATCATGCTCCGGCGAGGTCTGATGTTGTTGCTGGGTGCAGCCATGCTCGCTGTTTCACATGGCTTTCAGCTGCGTGTTCCTGCTATGTTGCAGCCCAAGGCGCTGCGTGCTCCTGGCGCACGGACCACCACCAGCAAGCCGGTCTCGACTTCTAGCACAACAGAGACCCCTTCGGCCCTTGCGCGCAAGGATTCGAGAGACGAGGGACAATTCGACTGGGCAAAACATGTGAGCCGTTTGTTTGTTCGCCCGTCTGGCACCCAGGCCAACAACAAGAAGCACAACTTACATGACGCACGCAGCAGACTGACTCATACGCACGCATGACGATGTAGCACACTGTACCGCCCACGGTAGCACTACGAGTACACCGCATACCTCGACCTACCTGTGCCCGCTTATCTTCTTCCAGAGCGGAGAGTTCGATCCACTCGTATTTATCCTGGCACTTGCATACATACGTACCCGTCTTTGTACGAACAACAAGGAAAATAAATCGTGAAAACAACGAAGCAGAAGTTGTGTCTGCGTTCCTTGCATTGATTATTTTAATGGTTACAAAATTATCAATAGGTTTTTATAACTAATTTTCAAGGACGTCAGCCGTGAGTTTGACGAATTTCAGGTCAATACTCATCTTTGCAAGCTGCGTTGTTGGTACTCGTAATATACTCTATGAGTAAGTTTGTATTGGGAGGTGTATTCTTTTTTGTCCACTATAATGGCAAGTAGGTTTACACGCGCCGCCTTGCAGGAGTACGTATCGACCCTAAATTTATCGAACTCATCACACAGCTGACGTGTTACGTGTTTTCTAGATAGACTTTTTTTTTGTCATATACTTCCCGAAGTATTAGCGAAACATACATTTTGCACTTTGCTTTCGAAGTTGTACTATATGAACGCAACCCCCCGCCCGGAGAGGGGGGTTGGAGATGGGAATACCCCGGGGCTGCCCCGCCGGCAACCCCACGCTGACATCCGTATACACGAGTCAACTCCCAACCCAACTGGACTGGCGACATCCAACTCTCGACGCCAGCCAACAGCCAACGGCGAACAATCGTTGGCAACTCGAAGAAGACATACGAGGCAACCACCTATAATGTGCAGCATATAAAAACGTACACACGCGTGTAATATATATGCACGCCTTCACACACCATGTACAAATAAATGCACTTACTTGCCCAAAAAAAGCAAGATGTAATATAAGTCGCCGACCTATATCCTTAATGACACACAACCCGTAATACGCGCGATCGCCGATCGGAGTATCACCCACAGCTTGCAAAGATGAGTTTCGACAAAACATTCGATCTCACAGCTGGAGTGTATCTTAATTTTTAAAATATATACGGATAATTCCCCTCTCCCACACTTTCAGATTGCGCGCTGAATCCGAGCCGATGCACTTCCACAACGTTTATGTCAACTATCAACATAATATCTGCGTAAAACAGTCATACGTGACCCCACCGCACGGACGGATACTCAGATAATACACACGTTGAAAAAAAAAACACAACAACGAACACCCCTTGCACCACGCTATAACACTGATGCGGCTAGCCCCCACCGCAAACCTGCGCAATCAACGAAACCCCGTCGCATCTTCAGCGAAAACGGGTTCGTTTACCAAAAACAGTAATAAACATGCGCAACGTTACTGCGACCGATTAACTCCCCCTCCACTGACTCCCTCAAAAGCACGGGCGGGTGGGTGGGAACTTTGACTAGGCTGTATCACACCTTGGACCTGTAGCTCTGACTCTGCTCCCCTACGCGCTCCGCGTGCAGGTCGTCGCCTACACAGCTGGGCCAGGTGTACCCAATGCTATCGCTGATACGACTATGAATTACCGCATTGATATGATTGGTCAAACTTCTCACGTACGTACAAAACCCATATTTTCCCATACTGCTGTACTTCGATAATATTCTGCGTACCACACAGCCTACAAAGTTTAGTTTCAACCATTCAATCGATCGTACTCACATCTGACGTTTTTTTAATTTTTATGCTAAAATAATACAATGAAAAAACGCAACTTGAAGTACCCGCTTACAAAGAAATGCGAATGTTCGTGAGAGATCGAGCCTCGTCCCTTCACCACACGAAAGATAGGAAATTCGGGTGTAAGAAATAAAGCTCAAAACAAAACACGTGGTACGAGGTACGAGCGAGGTACGTATGTTTTTTTTTTTTTCAACCCATTTTTTCCTCCTCGCTCTACTCTCGCTCTCCCTCCCAGTAGTAACTCACAGCTCGGGGGTCACGTAGCGAGCCCTTTTCCCCCCCTCCCCACCAGGGTAGTTGATGGGCATATATATGTACACACGTGCCTTCATTTTTTATCGCGAGAAGAATTCGGCGTTTTCTTCCCTCGTCGACTCGCGTCAAATTGTTTTGCTTGCCCACATTGCTAGCAATAGGGCGCTCTGAGCAGTTAAATCAAGTTGATTATTTGTTTTTCGCGTTTATTTTTCCAATCAAATTCAAAATCGAACACGGTGGTGGTGGGAATCGAACTCAAGGGCCAACGCTAATCGCAAAACGGTACTTGTATTCGGGGGTAACCGCTAACTCGACCACCGGGGCGGCCGATATGACATACTAAGTAATCATTAATAATACCCTGATGGGAAATAGGAAAATAATGCCTGGTAAAGAAACATCAACGATCGATGTCCATACAAAGTACCTGTTGAGAAATGCGGTCAAAGCTGTTGGTTCATGCCTGTGCACAAGTCTGATGTATGATGTGCATGACTGCATAGAATCTACGGAGATGGTAGAATAGAAGTGATTATATGATTAGCGGTCCCAATCTTCGATGTATATTTTCGAGTTGAGCCCCCTTTGGCTCAGTGCATGGTCAGTATACGCTACAAGGTATTAGTCGTCTTCGGGTGTGCACTTTCAGAGTGGCCTCCGGGACTCCAGTACTTTAATACATATTAGCTTAGGGCCACTTATATCCAAGATATTTACCCTTCCTGGTTTTGTATCTTTTGATCATCTTCTCCGCCTGATGATCCCTCGTCGGTTACCGAGAGCAATCTCCGGTGAGCCACCCTGCGCCGGGCATACAGATAGTCGATCAAACGCGAACCCGCGGTCGGGAATGAGAAACGCGGACTTCAATATCTCCCGAGAGCGGGGGTTCCTATCAATACTCAAGGGTACGCCGCCCGCCCGCTACGCTCACGCAAGGAAGAACATAACTTGAGAAGGGTGCAGAAAGAGGAGACCCACGATTTGGCTCTACTCCGCTACGCTCGCGCAAAGGAAGAATACAGCTACTACAAGTAATCGGGAAGGGGCAGAAAGAAGAGGCCCGCGATTCGGTGCAACTCGCAATTTGATCATCCCAAGAGCTACTTGTGCAAACATCTACTGCTACAGCAGTACATGTTCATGTTTTATGTAACTTGTTCGAAAGAGCAAGTACAGCACAGCACGCAGCACACAGCACGGCACATCACCGCTGAGCGCCGCACAGTACCGCACCGCACGGCAGGGCACGGCACCGCACGGCACTGCATGGCGATGCTCTGCTGGGCTAGCACTGCGGTGCCCTGCTGAGCTGAGCTGAGCTTAGCTGGGACTTGGCATGATGATACTTCGTAACAAAAAGAAAAGGGAAGCCAGGTTCCAACGTGCCAAACACGGTGTCTTTCAGGTGGTAGTCTTTCTCGGGTGGCAAGCGGTATAGTCGGTTTTTCCAGGCGCGAGTAATGAGACGTATGGACCTGGCACATCGTAGACTGACTCCCGTCTTCACTTTTATATGTTTTTGGTGGAGGCATGAATTGCGTCAGCTGTGACATATGCGTGCGCGTACCACCTTAGGTTGTTTGTGTTTTTCGCTGAGGTATCAGTGCACAGAATGGTTACGGAAAATCGTCCTGTTGACGCTGACAACATCCAGGGGGGGTCACCTACCTATCTATATCCTTCACGAGGACAAAATATAGAACACGCCCGAACGACCTTCCGTAAGGATTGTGAAGCTGTGTGTTAACAACCAGGTTTCGTTCACAAACACCATACCGGGTACGTATCATGAATGAAACACAGATTTAATGTACCACGCAGCTTGCAAAGTTGTGAGTTTCAACTATTCAATCGGTCGTACTCGCAGCTGATGTCTTTTAATTTTTCATCAAATCGTTCAAGGGCCACAAATCTGACGGTTGTGGAAGGGATGCATCAGTATATCGTGTATATCCTGTAGAACCTATAGACTTCATGATTATATATGTTTCATACTGGGGCGACTTTACAGAGCACTTGGTACCTGTTATTATTATAAAAATTAAAATACACTCCAGCTGTGAGATCGAAGATTTCGTCGAAACTCATCTTTGCAAGCTGTGTGTGATACTCCGATCGCGCGCATTACGAGTTGTGTGTCCTCATTAAGGATATAGGTCGGCGACTCCCCTTACAACTACAGTGTAGCTATCAGGGTCAACAGGATGATTTTAGTCAGTCTGTGCGCGGAAACTATAAAACCCGTTTCTGAGGGGGACAAAATCTGACAGCTGTGAAGGGAAAGGGGGGCCTGGTTTTGATCAAAAGCGAGCGGGTTTGGAGGGGGGCGGGGGGGGGGGGGGGGAAAGGGGCAATTTGTGCATGTAAGCTATAAATCCTTTCGAGGGGATAAATCGGACGGTTTTGGCACCAGTATATTATTGGGGGCGGGGGGGGGGGGGGGGGGCAGCTCAATATGTGCCTGGATATGTACCAGGTGTGTTTCATGCCGGTCGCCCCGGTGGTGTACTGGTTACCCTCGAATACTACTAGCGTTGGTCCTTGAGTTCGATTTCCAGCGCCGTGGTGACATTTTGAGTTTGTTTGCACGTATGCATATAAAAAAAAAAAACTATGAAAAAGGATCAACTGCTGAGAACGCCTAGCAGCGTTGGTACTCACAATTCGACGCGAGTCGACGAGGGGAGAGAATGCTGAGTTTTCCTCGCGATTAACTGTGAAGGCTCGTACCGTAGCGGGTAGGGGAGAGGAGGCCCGTTATGTGACCCCGCTTCAAGAGAGCTGTTGTTGTTGCGTTGTCCTATACTGCCCGGTGTGACCTAGAGGAAAGGAACGCCTACAGTATACTGCATGCTAGGAGGGCAAGGTTTCTGTGGGAACCACTACTAACAACAACATCAACAACGATACCAACAACAATAACATGAGCATCAGACCTGGACGCGACATCTACAGGCCCACAATATCTTCGCGCACAAAGGAAAAAACAGGGTGTATAATCGCAAGTCATCTAACAATAATAATGTGAAAAGGAAGTATTGCAGAAACAATAAAGTTGTGTAGAGACCACACCAACCTAGTGCTTGGGGTACTACATACGTTCCGTGATCGTGGTCACCTCCCAATGTATGCCGAACCATGGAACGAAGTAACGTAGCTCAGCGTGCATGCGATAGTCAAGCATTCCTTTCAAGCAATAGGCCTGTGTGCCGGATTGTATTCCCCCCCCTCCTGGTGTTCATTGCAGGTGGACTTGCACGACTAAATCACCTCGCTCGTTGTGATTGCAATGTGTATCGCTGTTTCACAGCAGTATGTGACTGCAAAGCTCGCCACTCTAGAAGGCATCGGCAGCCACTGTCCTCTTTGCTGGATGTGTGTGTTGTCTTCACTCGTATTGAAGCGTTCTTTCTACTCAACGACATCAATCAGTACACCCAGAGCCCGTGCTGATTCATCCTAGCTACGAAGAGAGATGCAAGTTATGTGGTCACAGACTGTGAAACAGAGTTCACATCAAGGTAAATCAAGTGAAGTGCTAGCGTACCGGATACGAGAACACAACAAAACAAGCCAGACGCCAGACCATAAAAAAAAACGATAAAAGAAGGAAAATAAAAAATGAAGAGAAAACATGAATGAAAACAGAGCGAAACAAACGACAGGTGATCTGAAGAAGTGATGCGACAAGACCGGGAAGGAAAGGAAGGCTGCAATTACCAGAGGAACACCATACGGGCTGAAGAGGAACAGATACATGCGTACCTGTTTCACGGACAAAACAGCACGAAGAAGAAAACTGCTGCTGCACGGACAGAACAACACCAAGAAGATAACTGCTGTTTCACCGACAAAAACAACAGGTAGAAGAGAGGAAAAAGATACCGCCATAAGGCATAATATGGCATAATGAGGCCGGCGGGGAGGGAAATAAGGGAGCAAAAAAAAAAACAAAAAACGAAACGAAACGAAAGGGTACCAGCAAGTCATCACTGTCGCTTTCGCGCCCCCCCCCCTCATTGAACTCAACGAAAATAAACAAAGCAAAGCAGAAACTGCCACTTGCGGAGGGTTCAGGGCTTATAGTAGCACGCGCTGCACTTCATTAGTCGAGCTGGTACCTTGCCACACTATCTGCCACTTCGTTGCTGCATTCGTCTACTACTACAGCGGTATCAGTACGGCTGCTTCCCCCCCCCCCGCACCCCCGGTTTCCCTTGGTTGCTGCTGTTGGCGTCCTCTGTTGTGAGGCGTTGTCAGCTCTTCTCGGCCTCGCCCCTGTGCCATCTCGTCATGAAGCGGTCTGCCGCTCCGACGATCCCCCGGTGCCAGTGCCCACTCCTCTTAGCCGCCCTCGGCCATAGCACAGCAGTCTCTACTCCGAATAGTAAAAGGGGAGCTTTCCGTGTAGATGGGTGCAAATATCAGTTTGATTTCAAGAACCCCCCCCCCCCCCGTTTAATATTAGTAGTAATAATAGCTACCAGGTATTCTATAGGCTAGCTATATGTTTGGCACTCATTAGCCAAGAAAACATTTATTCACACTCGTATGTGTATAGCAGCACTATGCGGCTAGGTTCCTGAATGTTGAGCTCTGCGGCTAGGTGTCTGAAGGTTTTAGCTATGGGGCTAGGTTCCTGAACACGTCACTACAAAGTGATCGTCATATTGGGAAGAGTGCTGTATCGGATGTTCTGCCATACGGTTATGTCCAACTACCCTATCCCTGTATAACAATACGCCGTAGGCCTAAACTCGACCTTCGAAATTGTCATATTCTATATGTGATCTGCTTTTCAGATAGATTGCCAGCCATGGTTGTCCGATTACACATTTTTATTTTATTTTTTCATTTTTTTTCTCACACTTGTACTTTCTTTCCAGTTTGTGGACAAGCCGTGGTCACAGGTGGCGTCCCTTCCCCCCCCCGGTTCTTGCCTTCAATTTTTATCGCGCACAGGGTTCAGCAATCCCACTGCTCGTCGATTTTTCATCGAGTGTTTGCGAACTCACTCTCTCGCGCTTTCGGCAAGTCAATTTGGGCGAAAGAAAAAGTCCCAACGGATTTGTACGAGTACGCACTCGGCGGGGCTCGAACTCGAACTCACGAAACTGACCTATACCAGGCTCGAGGATAACCTGATACGCCACCGGGGCGACAAACCCAGGCTTGGTTGTTCGATCAACGGCAGGGTAACCCATAAGCTCAAGGTCCCGAATGTTTTTCTATAGCTCAGGTGACACCATCGTATATATAGAGAAAATAATACAACAGCATCGTACCAGGGTACATACAGAGAAAATAACACAACAGCATCGTACCATAAGTACCATTTATTTGTATTTTGTTTTACACGGGAATCAAAACCACTAGTATAGAAAACAACTCGACGTACGATCATACAGCAGTTTGCTCTCATGCATCTCACTAGATTTTCTTTGAAACACTGGGCATCTGCATTCAACATGCAGGTAGCGTATCTCAGGTTCTTCACGGTCATCCGTCCGTGAAACGGTACGTTTTTTTCAAATCGAAAATCCTACTGTTTTAACCCATAAGCACCGCAGTCCCCAACATAGGGACAAAATGCCTGGAGTTAGACTACGATAATCTCAAGGGTTGGAAATGGGTTAAGGCTTAGTTTGGGTGAGCTATTGGTCAACCTTGTGCAAGTGGTCAAGCGGACTAATACCCCACTAATGCCTTAACAAATGGCGTTGTCGACAGACCATGTTTTTTTGGGTCGTGGGTTCAATTCCAACATCCACCATAAAAAACTTTTTCGAGTATCACTTTTACCCAGTTGATATAATGTCATTATATTTCTATTAATAGCCATCCATGACGTAGCTTTTATTCATCCCCCCCCCCCCCCTCCCCCCTACGCCCCCACCTTCCCCACCACCCGCACCATCGCCTAGACCTAGCACCACGCGTATAGCAAACCCCTACATACATGCGAGCTACACCTGTTGGTTAAAAAACCCTTTCTGCGCCCCCCCCCCCCCCCCCCCCCCCTCTCTTCCCCCCCGCACCCCCACCCCCACCCCCTCGAACGCTCCGCCCTCTCCTCACTGGTTGTACGACGAACAGGATAGGACTTTTTGTTTCCACGCACAGATTGAGCTGCCCCGCCCGTCCCCCCCCCGCCCTCTGGATCAAACCCTGGCCGACCACGTCCTTAAAAACTCCGCCCTTCCCTCACCGGTTATTCGGCTTACAGGATTCACTTGATAAACTGATGCATTTCCTTCCACATTTTTTTTTTTTTTTTTTCTTTGTTTATCCTCCGGCGGATGGGGAAAAATAAAGCTCTGGCTCACCACACTTCCACGTATTTTCATACGCGTCGTGTGTCGATTTAACTCGGTTGCCTTTGCAGCCCAACGCTTCTTCCACAGCTGTCAGATTCTGTCCCCCTCAGAAACGAGTTTTATAGTTTCCGCGCACAGATTGACTAACATCACCCTGTTGACCCTGATAGCTACACTGCTGTAGTTCCACGGGGAGTCGCCGACCTATATCCTTAATGAGGACACACAACCCGTAATACGCGCGATCGGAGTATCACACACAGCTTGCAAAGATGAGTTTCGACGAAATCTTCGATCTCACAGCTGGAGTGTATTATAATTTTTATAATATCCTACGGTGCGGTTCGGTGCGGTTCCCCGTTGACCGTTTTTTGCTACGGTGCGGGGCCAATCCCCACAGGGAAAACCGAATACAACCGTTTTTCCCTACGGTGCACCGTATGAGTAAAACGCACAAAACCGCGGTTTCGTACGCTTCTTCCTTCTGTCTGGTAGTTTTCAGTTTTTACTGATACCCAACAAAGTTTTTCCCTTTTTTTTCACGGGGTTATGTAAGTTATAAATCATTAATCTGTAACCCCCCCCCTTTTTTTTTCCCGCTCCCTCTTGCTCAAACGCCCCACTTAACATCGAAATCACCTCATTATCATTCTAGAGCCATCCATGCCGCTGCTCCAATTCACCCCGCCCCAACGCCCCCTCCTTCCCCACCACCCGCACCATCGCCTAGACCTAGCACCACGCGTATAGCAAACCCCTACATCTATGCGACCTAAAGCTGTTAAAAACGCTTGTGTCCCCAGCCTCCCCCCACCCCCCCCCCCCCCACCCCCTCGAACACTCCGCCCTCTCCTCACTGGTTGTACGACTTACAGAATATACATGATAAACTGGTGCATTCCTTCCAAACCCGTCAGATTTATCCCCTTGAAGGATTTATAGTTTCCACGCACAGATTGAGTCGCCCCTCCCCCCCCCCCCCCCCGCTGCAAACCCATGCCCCCACGCTTTGAAAAACGCCGCCCTCCCCTCATCCGGTTATACGACTTACAGGATACACTTGATGAACTGATGCTTTTCCTTCCACAGCTGTCAGTTTTTTTTTTCCCTCAGAAACGGGTTTTATAGTTTCCGCGCACAGACTGACTAACATCACCCTGTTGACCCTGATAGCTACACTGTAGTTGCAAGGGGAGTCGCCGACCTGTATCCTTAAATGAGGACATACAACCCGTGATACGCGCGATCGGAGTTTCACACACAGCTTGCAAAGATGAGTTTCGACAAAATCTTCGATCTCACAGCTGGAGTGTACTTTTATTTTTTCAATAAATCAGCTGATAACTAATACTCCGGAGTAATTGTACAATAATCACTACTGCTGTGTGTCTTGTCTTAACATTGAAACCCTTCTTTCTATCCAACGACATCAGTACACCCAGAGTCAGTCCTGATTCATCCTAGAGAGACAGCTAATTATCAAGGTCGTGTTTTTTAAGGTACGCACAAACCATACCCGGGGTATTTACGCCGGGTATTAACCTACAAAGAACGTCTGTGAGCTCTGTAGGACATTCATACCCATACCCGGAACCTCTGGAAGTTCTGTACGCCCGTGCCACAATACCCGGAACTTCTGTGAGTTCTGTAACACCTCCGTACCGTACCTGGAACTTCTGGAAGTTCTGTAAGATCCTCATACCCTAACCTGGAACTTGTGTGACTTCTGTGAGACTGTGGCACACTACCCGAGGTACGGATAAACCTTTTGTTACAATGCCCGGGGAGCTCATGCATTAATTCAGGTTTAATAACCCAAAGAGTGTACTATGCATTTTATTACGATGTCATATCTTGTCAGTGACATCAACCGAACGCCGACAGTACTCCATACAGCTGTATGTAGCAGTACGTATCGTGTATTATGATAGTGATGATAGTAGCACCTACTGCTGTTGCTGCTGCTACTACTACTACTACTACTACTACTACTACTACTACTACTACTACTACTACTACTACTGGTACTACTACTACTACTACTACTACTACTACTACTACTACTACTACTACTACTACTACTACTCCTACTACTGCTACTACTGCTGCTACTGCTGCTACTACTACTACTACTACTACTACTACTACCACTACTACTACTACTACTACTACTACTACTACTACTACTACCACTACTACTACTACTACTACTACTGTTGTTGTTTTCTCACATTAACTCTTGTCAAAAATCTAGAGTCCGTGGTCACACAAAGGTGCTGGAGCCCTAGGAAGATCCGAAAAACCAAGTGAAATCAAAAGTCGTCAGGGAAATACTACTCTTTCCCGCCTAAAAACGCACGATACGGAAAAAGGCGCACAAGTGAAAAGGTCAAATGTGCAAACTTAACTCACATGGCCGCGGGTATCCACTCAACTACAGCATAGAGTTCCCCCGTCCCCACAACTAACCAACTCGCGGCTACAAACTACAGCGGTTGGGCTGCCTGCACCGTACGAACCGCGCGGTAATCGTGAGTATAGACGAACGCGCCTGTTGTCTGGAGTGCTGTCAGAGTGACGACCCGCGGGCATGCAGTGAAACAAGAGCAATGGAACCAAAAACCACAGTACAGATATCAATCATCGCCCCTCCTTCCCGAGTTATTTGACAGGTTTCAGCGCAGCTACGACGCCCGTGCCTGAAAATTGAAAATTGCGGCGGGTCGTTCCCCGTGAAGGGTATACAACTCTTCTACAAACTCTGCAAAAATCAGTGACGTAAGTAACATGTTGTACTACTGCCTCGTAAAAATAACCCTTGAAAAAACGACGATCGCTGCTCTCATGATGACTACTACTGCTGTGTAGGTCCTGTTCATGTTTCTTTCGTTTCAAACCCGTGGGCACGTATTATATTAACGTAACTCACTAAATTTTGAATCAAAAATATTCTTTTTTTGTTATTCGAATTGAATTCGATTCGATTTATTGAGTGAAAACATACGAATGTGGCTCCTATCGGGAAACCACGTGTTGCGTATGTATTATCATTTTTTTTTTTTCCGATCGGAATAATACATAATCTTCCGTGACGGCGATGCAGCTACCATCGACGTCTTGAACTGTCCCCTGTGTTTTGCGTAGTTTCGCTTCTTTGTCGCGGTACTAGGCTTTAGTCCAGCTGGTGGAAAAATATGGGCTTGCGATCGCCGTTATTAAATTTGAAGCGCCACAGCCGGGTACACCTATGGTGTGATCTGTTCCAGCGCAGTACAGCAGTGAGCGCGGCTGTGGCCCCAGTCGCCACTCATTGAGGTTCACTTTATTGCCTCTCTCGGTGGTTTTGTCGATGATTCATATTCCCCTTGAAGCTACGACAGATTGCCTCGGGGACATTGGCTCAGTGAGAACATGCAATGCAAGTTGGATTAAATCCTCCACTTCAAATGGGACTTTCCCCCTAGGGGGTGTGCGTTTACCCGGGTATTACCCGTACCCGGAACTTATGTAAGTTCTGTAGGACATTCATACCCGTACCCGGAACTTCTGTAAATTCTGTACCCCCATGCCACAATACCTGGAGCTTCTGGAAGTTCTGTAAGACTTTCATACCCGTACCCGAACTTCTGTTAGTTCTGTAGGACGTTCATACCCGTACCCGGAGTTTCTGTGAGTTCTGCACACCCCGTGCCACAATACCCGGGGTACGGGTATAGCACACATTTGTACCCGCCCGGTACTTCTAATCCACGAATCCACAAACCCTACAGAACAAAACCTTGCAAATTTTGTGGTCACAGACTGTGAAAAAGAGTAAACCAAACGATCGCAATCATCAAGGTAAAGCAAGTGAAGAGCTAGCGTATCGGGTACGTGAACAAAACAAGCCAATCCATGAAAACAAGAGAAAAAGCGGGAAAAAAAAAGAAAAAAGAAGAGAAAAAAAATCAAAACAAAACAAAAAACGAAACAAAACGAAACAAAACAAAACAAAACAAAATAAACGACACGTGTTCTGAATAATAGGAAAGGCTGCACTTGCCAGAGGAACACCATACGTGCTGAAGAGGAATACGTTGCTAAAGAGGAACAGATACCTGTTGCGCGGACAAAACTCGAAAAAGAGAACTGCTGCTGTTGCACGGACAAAAACACGGACAAAACAACACGAAGGGATAACTTCTGTCGTCTTATGGACAAAAACAACACGAAGAGGAAGATACCGGCTTAACCCCTTTACAACTGGAAACCCGTTTTGGGGACAAAATTACTTGGATTTAGTATAGCGAGGGGTTCGGGGGCTCTAAAGGGGCAACGGAGAGAGAAATAACGGACCATTCAAAATAAAAAAAAGAAGGAAAGAGAAAAGAAAGGACTCCGAGTATATGAGTATATAAACAGATTGAGCTACCCCTTCCCCCCCCCCCCCCCCCCCCCCCCCGCTCCCTCTTGATCAAACCCAGACCTCCACATCCTCGAAAACTTCGCCCTCCCCTCACCGGTTATTCGACTTCCAGGATTCGCTTGATAAACTGATGCATTTCCTTCCACAGCGGTCAGATTTTGTCCCCCTCGAAAATGGGTTTTATAGTTTCCGCGCACAGACTGATTAACGTCACCTTGTTGACCCTGATAGCTACACTGTAGTTGCAAGGGGAGTCGCCTACCTATCTCCTTAATGAGGACACACAACCTGTCATACGCCCGATCGGAGCATCACACACAGCTTGCAAAGATGAGTTTCGACAAAATCTTCGATCTCTCAGCTGGAGTGTAATTTTATTTTTATCATGAATTTTTGCTATGATACGCTGCTGCTGCTGTGTGTATACGATGACGAAGTCCACCCTGCCCATGTGAAGGCCCACGCGTTTAAGCGGGCCGGCCCGGGCTGCGGCCCATCTTGTGTATGGTATGTGCTGAAAGTACTACCATTAATATGACGACTTCGACGTCCGCCCTGCCCATGTGAAGCAACCAATCGACGAGACACGGGCCGGCCCGCATGTAGCCACTAATAACATGAACAGGCGAGGAAAACAAATGGATACGAGACTTCGAAATGCGTACTGCTAAAAATAAACTGCGAAAGCAACTGAGTTAAATCGACACACGACGCGTATGAAAACACGTGGAAGTGTGGTGAGCTAAAGCTCTATTTTTCCCCATCCGCCAGAGGATTAAAATAAATAAATAAATAAATAAAAACATCATGCAATGAAAAACGAAAACTGAAGATGATTTACAAATCAGGCGTATCCCTGCGTACCAAGCACAATCGCTGCTGCTGCTGCCAGAGTAAAATATACTCAGGACGCGACGCAAGCAGAACCAAACAACAACCTGCCCTCAGAAACAACTGCTGTGTATACTGCCCCATAAACAACCGTGACGAGAGTGCAGCTGCACGTCTACATGTGGCCTATCACGTTTCACGAGCACCACACTCAGGGCGACATGCCCCGCACCAACAACAGCCTGCGCCTTTGCAGCAAGGCTCCGTACGCTTTCGCTCGTACGTTCTTCATCTCTGTCTGGCTGTTCGCCAAAGAGGACGGCTGAGTGGCTAAAGGCCCCAACGAGAGGAGAAGAAGCACCCTTCCCAACCAGCGTCATGCACGGGAGGGGGGGGGGGGCTTTGACGAAGCGCCGGCTAAGCCCCACGTCCACATGATTGCGCTGTTGACTCGATGCCCACGGCACCGTGACCTGTGCCAGAGGAATTAAAAAAAATTGTAATCATGAACGGGTGTTATTAGTAGAAGAGAAGATTATTAATGGATGCGTATCATGGTTTCAACTGTTTCTTATCTACAGCAGTATGAAGCACCAAGCAGATCATCGAAGTTATCAGATTTTTCTGGCATTTAATATTTATAATTCAGCACCCCTCCAGCCATCTGTCGCATACATGCTCTTATTATTTTTTCTCGTGTCGTACACCTGCTCCGCTATTTAGCCGTCCGTCGTATGCAGTATACCTGTATTATGCAGGTAATTTTCCTGTACGATATTATACTTTGATTAACCCCTTTACAACTGAAAACCGGTTTTTGGGAACAAAATTACTTGGATTTAGTATTGGGAGGGGTTCGGGGGCTCCAAAGGGGTTAAATTCAAACTAACAAATGAACAATTCGTGGCTGGTTGTGTAATGGTAGTGGGGATATCCTGCAGTACAGAGTACGTACACTCCTTGTACCAGGTACGACATGACAAGCACTGAACACCGCAAACAAACGCCATCAACGAATTGTGTGTTGTCGTCGTCGTCGTCGTCGCCGTTCTTTTTACCCAACGACATCGATCAGTACACCCATTTTCCGTGCTGATTTCTTCATTCTAGAGAGAAGTTACGGAGATCCGTTGTCAACAGGATGAGATCACACAGAAAAAAAAGGAAGCGTCGCCACCTTTCAGGCGAGCCCTCCTGCTCGATTGAGGCTCTGCACACCCGGCAAGACCAGCCAACAAAACAAGCGCGAGTCCAACGCAAATAATCAAAGGCGGGTGCCTCTCCCCCCCCTCCCCCCCCCCCCTCTTTGTTTTGTGGCTCATCCTGGGAACAGTGGATCTTCGCGATTACAAATTATGTGGTCACAGGCTGAGACTGTGAGACAGGTATAAACGGAACAATCGCATTTGAGTCGTTCTACGACGGTAACCCCCCAAACTTTTCTTCGACGAAATCGCTGGTTTAGAAAACAGCTCCCGGCCGCGTCTTCAGACATACGGCGGAGTTCCTTGCCACGCCGGCGTCATCGTTCAGTAGTCCTTCCTTTGCACACAAAAAAAGTAAAGATTTATTTTTCATAGCATTCTCCCTCGTGTCGAGCAGACATGACACTTTCGTCAAAGACAAATCGCAAGTGGGGGCGTGTCGAGCAGACATGAAACTTTCGTCAGTACACAAATCGCAGGTGGGCGCTATGATAGGATCAGTCAATTTTTCGATTTTCTAGGGCTGTGGGTTTAATTTCACGACTAACAACTAGTCGCTAGTCGGCGAAGCCGATTAGCTGACTTTCGTCGGTAAGTCGGCTGGCGAAGACTTGCCGACTAAAGTGAGGAGAGCGAAGCGAGCCTAAAAAGCCCCCCCTAGCCGAGGGGGCCCCGCTCGAGGCGCGCATGGAGGGCCCGCCGGGGGCGCCTCCGGAGGATGCCGCTGAAGGCCCCGCCGGATGCGAAAAATACGCCAATTGGCTTCATTGTACGCAAGAAAAGCGCAAAAAGTATTACCCAAGCACGCAATGTAAGCTTCAAACGAAAAACAATGAAAACTTGAGTTTACACAAGAAATGCACGAAAAACGCCAAGTACTCCTGTACCAGGTGAATCTACCCCGGACCAGAGGAAAACGTGACAAGCAATTGTATGAGTCGCGATACTACCTGGCGGGGATACGAGCGAACAAGCGAAAAACTCAGTACCACCAAGATAGCGGTGTTGAAATTATCCCCAGAAGGAAGGTCTTGGATCCCTTCGTGATGTTATTCGTTTGTTCGTGTCTCTCCCAACCTTGCGCGAAAAGCGCGCGTCGATGACGACCGCAAGTCCTAAACCATCGATCGTCAAGAGCTTTCGAAGAGGAACCGGATCATCTTGCTCGTGAATGGCTTTGCCGCCGTCCATGTAGGCAATTGTAATTATGCTCCCCGCATCCATCCTTCTCGCTCCAGCCCCCGTCACCGCGGCCGCCGTTGCTACCCGCCCCAACTTGCCTCATGTTCTTTCAGAGCCTCGCGATGCCCTTTCCTCTTCGTGCCTAGAAGCTGCCTCAAATGGGTAGAGAAGCCGAAGCAAACCTCGGCGTCGGCGGAATCGCCTTTGGCCTCGCAAAGTTTGCGCACGACTATGCCAGGGAGCGAGTCCTTGAGGTGTACCATGAAAAACTTCCACAGCGGGTTGTTGGACCTGAGCGGTTTGCTACGCCTCTGCTCACGCTTCACGCCGTAGAGCACCGTTTAGGGGTCGCGTCCATTCGCCAAGGTACTCCGCTGGCCGATAGGTCGCCCCGGTGGCGTATCAGGTTATCCTCGAGCCTGGTATAGGTCAGTTTCGTGAGTTCGAGCCCCGCCGAGTGCATATTCGTATACATTCATTGGGACTTTTTCTTGAGCACAAATTGACTTGCGGAACGCGCGAGAGCGTGAGTGAGCAACACTCGATCAAAAATCGACGAGCAGTGGGATTGCTGAACCCTATGAGCGATAAAAATTGAAGCCAAGAACCGGGGGGGGAGAAGGGACGACACCTGTGACCACGGCTTGTCCAGAAGCTGGAAAGTAGAAGTGTGAGGAAAAAAAAAAGAAGTGGCCACAACGTCGCCGACGGGATCTCCGCCCTCAGCGTTGGCATTGGGTGCGCCAGGGCTGACGCCGTCGGCACCGTCGAGAGAGATGGGCTGTTCCGCGATGTGTGTGTGTGGATCTCCCGCTGTACACTGGAGTGGCACAGGGCATGTGAGGGGTATCCGCAGCCCGCAGCAACTCACGTGAAATTTAACAGCTGTATCCCGCATTTAAGAAACCTTCCTACAGTTTAGGGAACGCAGTATGTCGGAAAGTCGGCACCTCCGTTTCACGACTGATTATTTGTCTGACAAATATATAGTCGGCGGCTTAAGTCGTGCCTACTCACAGCCCTACAATTTGCTCTTTCACGATGTAGATGTAAGCTCTCTGTTCCTTACCTCAGCGCATGCCTTCGTTTCCGATGGCTGGGTTCAGCCGTTCCAGCCCATCTCAACCCCAGCAAACTCTCGTTCTCGCTGTGGTGGTTTTTGGTTTCTCACGCGATGCCCAGCCTCTCCACTCCCCTGAACCTGTTACGCTCTCCGTTGTGGTGGTGCTTCTCCTTTTCTTTGCAAGCAAGAAAAACGAAACAAAACAAGAAAGGAAAAGAAAGACATTATAATCCTTCGACGGAAACAAAATAACAACACATACTCGCTTAAATTGTACAATAGTTGATTTTATATGGGAACGACATCATCCACGCTATTCGCTATTCTCTACTTGACCCTTTTGGCACCGCACTCCCGATATCGGTACAAAACACTTGGAATTAGACTGAAAATTATGCGAGGTGGAAATGGGTCAAGTATATACACACCTTGTACCCCCGTCAAGGACTTATTTTGTGTGCAGCCAAGAAACTCTTGTCCTCTTTGTAAAAATAATTAATGATTAGAAGCGCGATCCTCACAACTACCCACGTGATGCCTCGCCGAGCGCCTTTCCGCGCTGACTCGTTGCCTGTCTGTGCCGATCTGCTGCTCGCGGCGACAACCAACTTCCACTCTAGAGACTGCGTCGTGATCCTTCTGCACGTGTAACGCTAGTAGGTGCAGATGGTGGGCGCGGCGGGGAAGGGGGGTGGGGTTTATTTGAAAGTTGAATACCAAACACATAAACTCGAGATACTGCATGGATGGGTGGCTCGGAAGGTAAATAGATGATATCATCTGTCTGGTATCCGTTGCACGTATAAGGCTCTAGTAGGTGCTAATGGTGGAGACGGCGGGGAAGGGGGTGGAATTTTTCTTAAACTTGTAAAGACCAAATGAATAAACTCAAGCCACTGCATGGATGCGTGGATCGAAAGGTAAGTAGACCCCCCTGCACCCGCCCCCGTTCCCCTCACCGGTCATACTAAAACTAAGTAACTACAGGATATGCATAATGAACTGATGCCTTTCCTTCCACAGCTGCCAGATTTTGTCCCCCCTCAAAAGCGGGTTTGTAGTTTCCGCGCACAGATTGACTACGAGTAGCATCACCCTGTTGACCCTGGTACAAGCTACACTGCAGTACTAGCTCTAGGGGGAGTCGCCGACCTATCCTTGAGTCCTTGATGAGGCTACACGCCGTAGTAGTAATACGCGCGATCGGAGTATCTGTTTGTTGACTCCTACGAAGCGTAGAGGGCTTACCCGTTGAGCTGACAATAGTGGGGTAGTGGAGTCGCCGGTATGAAGACGAGTATGAGACGTACAAATACTTCGAAGTATATATTAAAAGTTGCTCCTAGCCAAGGCGCAGCATGGAGTGCGCTCGCCAGGAAGAAAGGCGGCTAAATAGGCGGAGTGTTTCCACCATCCCGATATCCCGCTATCATGTAGCCAACTTATCACTGGAAACCCCTACAATACTCAACCGTCATCGTATCCGCATCATATCCAAGCATACAATCAACAGCTTCCCTGCTTCGTGAATGACACGGTATGATGCTATATTGTCATATCATCAGGGTAAAACGATTTAATGAAAAAACGGTCCATCAACATCCTCCCAGTACTACTGTGACAAGAAAGAAATATTGCAGCACCATAGTCCTTGAAAAGCACTCCGTAAATCTAGAGATACAATTCAGGGACAGTATCCAATATCACTCTTCACGAACCTAATATCTAAGCCGTAAAATCCTAAGTCCAGAAACAAAAATACAAAAACTCAAACATCGGCCTTATAATCAGCACTCAGCCTACCTTAGTAAACGGTTGTTAGCTCCATAGAACAGGGGTGCCAACAAGTGTGATCGGACAGCAGTCTCAAAACTCACTTTCGAATGAGACAAACGCCTCCCGGCTGGGTACATACTAAAAATCCATTCAGATTCCAAACGCTCAAATCCGGAGCAAAATCTGCCGTACTAGACAACGCAATCGTGAAAAAAGTATTATTCCAAAAAGTCAAGAAACAGTTACTTGCCTCCCTAACTACCATGCACTCTTAGAAGCACTAAAACCCAGCTAATACATGCAGAAATAATCCGTCAAGAAACAATTCAAATCAGCTCGCGAAAAAGTTTGCCGCCCTCGGGTTCAGACGCGTCGAACTCGTCGAGTTTGAGACCTTTTTCCTGCTCAACGAGCCATAATCCTCTCAAGTGGTCAAGCGAATCCTTCCCCGCACAAGCGGTAACAGGTGGGCGTGACCTCTCCTTTCAGGATGAAAACTAAACGGTTTGGCTCAGCTGGGTCTCATTACGGGGCTAGTTGAGAAAGCCATGCACTGATATATACGCAGGGATGACCCCGGGTAGTTTACCAAAAACCGTTGCCGCCCCCAAGTCCCAAAAAATGTAAACTAAACGATGTGGCTCAGCTGGGTTCGACACACATAGCTTGCAGAGATGCGTTTCGACGAAATCTTCGATATCCACAGCTGGAGTGTATTTTTCATGTTTTTTAGTGTGGAGTGTATTTTTTATGTTTTATAATATGTTCAAACATCAGAAGCATAAATTCTGACTCCTGCCGGGTTACTTGGGAAAATGTGCGTTCTGTACTAACTTCAGTGCAACGGCTTCCGGATGTGGTTTACCGTAGTCATCGGAGTCTTCGCACAGTGTGCGGTTGTCTTTTTAAATGCTGTCGTTCTCAGATTTTTATCGCACAGGGGCGCGAAGACTCCGATATGTGCGGAGACCCCGAAACCTGTGCAGAAAGTGAACTAAATAATTTGGTTCTACATAATAACGCACACTCCTGTGCGATGACTCGGATATGTGCGATTCTGAACAACACCAAAGGGGCGTGTGTGGGGTGTGTTGAATGCACACCCCCTGTGCGAAGACTCCGATATGTGCGATACTAATCAAACCGCAGCCGACATAGCAGCACTGGCGGTTAATCGTATGGCTGCAACAAGACACAACTAGCACACACAGCAAAACTGCTACACACAACACGCGGCGAAATAAAGAACGCGGCGAGATTAGTGCGGGGGATATTCTTTTTGCCAAAGTTCCCCAACGTCGAGGTGTGTGCGACCACACACTCAACGCGTAGCACCCCCTGTGCGAACACTCCGATATGTGCGATCCTAATCAAACCACAGCCGACATAGCAGCACTGGCGGTTAATCGTATGGCTGCAACAAGACACAACTAGCACACACAGCGAAACCGCTGCACACAACACACGCGGCGAAATAAAGCACGCGGCGAAATAAAGAACGCGGCGAGATTAGTGCGTGGGATATTGTTTTTGCCAAAATTCCCCGACGTCGAGGTGTGTGCGATCACACACAACGCGTTGACTACGATGTCAGAGGGCGCAACCGCGGGGTCTACCGCCGCCTCACAGGCCTCACAAGTATCATTCGAGTCTCCGCACACGAGTCTCCCCACAGTGTGCGGAGACTCCGATACCTGTGCGATAATTGAATTAGTTGCCGCGGAACCCTATTTTTTTTTCGCACCCCCGTGCGAAGACTCCGATGACCACGGTATTCCTGTAAAATTATTTTATTCATCAGCTTCCCCCTTCTTATTCCCTACTTCTTAATAAGTGTCCTGTACTAAAATATTAATATTAACAGCTTGCGGTTCGTACCGCTCTGGCTGGTTGTTATGCTTCGTTGGTGGGAGGGCCTAATTTGCGTTGCTATGCATATTAATAGTTGGTGGCTGGCTGTTGTGCTTTTCGTCGTTTTCTCGTGCCGTCCTGTTTCCCTCTTTTCCAATTGCTTTTTTCTTTTTCTTTTTTCTTCGTTCTTTTGTAATGTTTTTTTTTCGTTCTTCCTTTCCTTTTTGGTTTTTTTTTGTTCCACATGGTCTGGTATGCTGGCTTGGATCGTTTGTTTTTGCTCGCGTGTTCGCTGCGGTTCATTGCATGGCCAAATCACCTTTTTGTATTTTCAATGCGCAGCTCTGTCTCGTACTTTGTGACCACAGAGCTCGTCTCTCTCTGGGAGAAAACACAGTGGGTATTTTGATGCAAAGAACCGCAACGAGCACGCGGGCGAAATGAACAAACCAAGCCAACACACCAGACTATGTGCAACAAAAAAAAGAATGAAAAAAAACACACTGGTTGTGCTGGATGTAGATGAGTGGGAATGATGTTTCTCATTGTTGCTCACATTGTTCATGATGTTTCTCACATTAAACTACAGTAATATTTCCACCCATCTTCATCCAGCACCACCAGTCACTGTGCCGATGCCTCCTAGAGCTGAGAGAGACGAGCTTTGTGGTCACGAACGACGAGACAGAGCCGCACTTTGAACATACAGAAAGGGGATTTGGCATACAAACAACCTCAACGTACACGCGGGCAAAAACAAACGATCCAAGCCAGCACACCAGACCAAGTGCAACAAGAAAGAAAAAAATAAAGGAAATGCACTGATTGTGCTGGATGTAGATGGGTGGAAACATCACCTTACTGTGAGGAACACACACCGCGGTAGCCCCCCCCCCCCCCCCCCCCCCAAAGAAAAAAGCCAATTACGTCTACCGATACGTCTTTTGCGAGTGCCACTGTCCCGCTGCCGAGGCTGATCGCAGCAGTGGGTAACTATCGAGACGGGACGGGAGACGGGACGGGAGACGGGACGGTAGTGTTTTAGCCCGCTTGCGGGAAAACAATTGAAGACGGCACGGGACGATGGAAACGAGGACGATATTATTGGCGGGGCGGGACGGGACGGGACTGTGGGTGTAAAAAATCTGGACGGGATGGGAAGGTAGCGTACAACCGACTCATTTGTTTCGCGAAGGTACGGGACGGCATACATAATTTTTCATGACGGGACGGGACGGTTCTTATATTTTTTCACGGCGGAACGGAACGGTGTTTTTCATGGCGGGATGGAACTAAAACGTTTTTTTCTACTTTTTGTATTCACAAGACCAGAAAACCGGTCGTAGGTTCAAGAATTGGCTTATTTTCCCACGATCCCCGCTGTGTTTTATCAAGGTTTGAGGCTGCCCTCATTCTTAGTTTTGGCGAGAACTGAGCTTTTTGCTTCTTAAAGCGAAAAAACGAGGCGTATCACCGTGGGCAACGGGCGATCGGAGCATCACGCAGCTTGCAAAAATGAACGTCGACCCTTGAATTGATCGAACTCACAGCTGACGTGTTGAAGAAATTAAAACAAAATTATCGAGACGGGACGGGACGGCAGTTTTAACCAGGGCTGTTCACGGGTCAGGCATGTCAAACCTCACGGGTCTGATCGGGTCGGGTCGGGTCACCTGACTCGACCCGACCTTCACCTGGCCCGGCCCGACCCGCGATATATTTGAGACGTCTTGACCCGATCCGACCCGACCCGCGATATTTTGAAAACCGCTGACCCGACCAGACCCGACCTGCTAGATTTGAAAGTCTGTTGACCCGAACAGGCCTGACCCGTAATATTTGAAGGCCTCTTGACCCGAC
The DNA here is from genome assembly GCA_012845835.1 of Undaria pinnatifida. Taxonomy (NCBI): domain Eukaryota; class Phaeophyceae; order Laminariales; family Alariaceae; genus Undaria; species Undaria pinnatifida. The sequence continues at coordinate 6,621,795 of JABAKD010000004.1, forward strand.
CCGACCCGACCCGACCCGACCAGCGATTTGAAATCCTGTTGATCCGACCCGACCCGACCCACCACAGTCCGATTGACCCGTGAGGTACGTGTTTCATACGGGTCAGATTGATTCGCCCCGTGATGTATGTCACGGGTCACGGTCGAAAACTCGCGGGTCCAAACAACGTACACTCGTTGGTATAGTATGTACCTTCTTGGTCTGTTGGTTGGTCCTATCCTTGGTCCCTTGCACGTTTCCCAGACTGTCGTACTCGGTGGTTGTCTTTTAACTCTTTTTTTTTGGCAGATTTGTTTTGCAGCATTTTGTGGCGTTCGCGCGAGATATGAGAAAGAGCAAGAAACCCACGCTTCCGCACTTAGCCATGCCCGTAGCTCTAGACTCCCGGATCGACCCTACAGCTCTGACCCGACGGCTTCTGCTTCCACCCCCACGAGCTAGCTAGCTGTGCAGTCTCCGACGCCGGCAAGAAGCCTAGCTGAGCCGCCTCCGGCAGCAAGACCCTACAACTGGCTTGGTGTATCTATTAGCAGGGGCTGCGATCCGCGAGGGTCCGGGGTTTGCTGCTGGTGCTGCTGCCGCCGATGGTGCTGCTGCCGGTTCGACGACTGCTCTTGCCTTTCTCGTTTGATCATCGTATTTCGCACTGACTGGTATGATATTTCTTGGGTATTCGATGTGTACGTGCGTCGTACATGGGCTCTTATGCGGCCATGTGTCGTCTTCAAAATTTTCCTTCAAAAAAAGCGTGCGTGGCCTGGCTTTTAGTGGGCCTGAGTAGCTACTGCCTGATATGATTGTTCTGCACGCTATGACAACATTCGATCGGAGTATCGGCATGAGATATGTTTTTGTGCAGAAAGCGGCAAGTTTGTATCATGTTGGGACCCGCGGGCAGGATCCGCGGGTCCGACCCGCGGGGCGCCGACACGCAAAAGTGCCCTCCGACAGGCATATGTAAGTTTGAAAATGGTGAATCCGCAGGCCAGATCCGCGGCTTCGACACGCGGGTCCGCCAAACACAACCCGCGGGTCGTGGTGGCTTGACCCACGAGTGACCCGCGCGCGGGTCATGACCCAGCCCGACCCGTGAGGTTTTCAATACTCTTGACCCGACTCGACCCGACCGCGAGATTTTAATACCTCTTGACCCGACCCGACCCGACCCGCGAGATTTTGAAAGTTCTTGACCCGACCCGATCCGACCCGGCCCGACCCGTGAGGTTTTAAACCGTAATGACCCCGACCCGGCCCGACCCGACCCGTGAAATTTTGAAATCCCCCTGATCCGACCCGCGGAAGGGGTCATGACTAGAGATGGATACCGGGCGGCATTTTCGAAGAACCGAAAACCGAATAGGAGGCGTTATTCTTGAAGAAAAGAACCAGTTCAACCGGGTTTTTTCAGCCGGGTTTAACCGGCTCAATTCAAGGTAGATTCGTATCGCTTTTTTATTATTATTGGCTGAAAATGTCCTTCGTATGGTAGGGCACGACGTCAGGTTGCGTCAAAACCACCACGACCAGAGACTCGCACACCCCATGCTCCCGAAGCTCATCAAATCACCGTCATGGCTACCACCGTGCAACGACTGCAAGCGACAGTCGCCCTGCTTGCTAGTCCACATGACACGACCTAAGACCCCCGCTGAAATTTCAACTATCAATCCTGCGCAATGTAATAGTTAACTAAAGGCATGGACCGGGGAGAGAATGGAAAATACCTGCGAACACCGGCCGTGTCCTAAAGAAAACCTTTTAGTGTAAAAACCTCCTCTAGTTGAGCTGGAAAGCAAACGGGAACAAATTTTTTTTTAGCACACAGACTACGTTGTACACAACTCTCCAACCGTGAAAAAGTCAATAACTACAAGACGTATCCGCAGCAACAAGATTAACCGCTGGATGCCATCCAAAAGCACACTCTAAATACCTTCGCCCTTGCCAAAGACAACGTGATCAATGTCGTCGTGCGATGAAGTGACCAGTATTGACATATATTCACTACAGCTGTGCAACGGCTACTCCCGCAAGCAGTTGTTTCAGCGTACAGTGTGAACGCCTAAACAGCGACCACACTGTGTACTTGTGTTATAACTAGAGCTGTGAGTCGTCACGACTTTCGTCACCAACTACTTATTAGTCAGACTAGTAATTGGTCGTTTCCCCAAGGTATTGACTACCATAATTATTTTGGTTCCATACATGTAGAAGAGATTGCATAATGTGGGACGAATGTGTTCCTTTTTGGGCGCCTGCCCCCTCCCCGGCCAAGGGGAGCTAATAGTCTCGCTTCGCTCGCCTGACTTGAGTCGGCAAGTCGGCTGGCCATCAGCTGGGTGCGCCAGCCGCGCCAACTAGAGTCAGTTAGTCGGTTAACGGGATCTACCGATCAGTTTTTGAGGTGAAGCCCTGGCAACTCACAGCCCTAGTTATAACCCTGGTGGGGTGTGGAGGTGACCCAACGTCGATTATCCCGCACAATCCACGCTATGCCAGATTGTAGTCACACGCCCTAGACTATTTAATAGGTACAATCGACATTGGACTCAACCAACCTTCACGCTGTCGCGTGTATTAACACGCTATTCACTGCTGCAGGCAAAGTTTCAGTGTTGATAAGTCAACCGGTTTTCCGATTTAACCCGTAACTGGTTAAAACCGGCATTTTTAGCCGGTTGAACCGGTTAACCGGTTAACCCATCAAAAACTGTCAGTTCTTGTGTTGAAAAACCGAGTAACCACATGTGCCTGCTGGATTTCCAAAAACCGCGGTTAACCGTTTATTTTTCCACCCGGTGCCCATCTCTAGTCATGACCCTAACCGACCCGCGAGATTTTCAAGCCTCTTGACCCGACCCGACCCGACCCGACTCGACCCGACCCGACCCGATCCGACCCGACTCGACCCGACTCGCGAGGTTTCCAACAGTCTTGACCCGACTCAACTCGACCCGCGTGAGTTTGAATCCTATTGACCCGACCCGACCCGACGCGACGCGCGAGATTTTGAAAATTCTTGACCCGACCCGACCCGACCCGACCCGTGAGATTTTAAAACAGAATATACCCGACCCAACCTGATCCGCGACATCTGAAACCCCCCTGAACTGACCCGCGGGTGAGGTAATGTTTCATGATTCATGACCCATGAAAAATCCTGGTATTGTGCACAAGATTTCTGCGCTGACGCGCAACGCTAAGTAAACGCGATTCCAACACCATCGGACGATAGAAGGACCGTTTCGAAGCGGATGAGTTGGTTAGTTGTGATCAGGCCCTGGCCTTGAAGGCCCGCTTTTCGGGGCGTCAAGTCGTGATATTATCTCTGAAATAGCGTGCTTACGTACGTAACAGGGTTGGTGGATGGCGCCGGAACAATGGTCAGGGTCTAGTCGTGATATTAGCCCCATAATGTACCTGATTCATACGTACGTAGCTAACAGGGCTGACTGATGGCGCCAGAACCAAAAGCTGAACTGAACGCGACGTCAACACATATTCTACAGCAGCGTTACCAACGTATTTTTCAGGGCTTTTCACCGGTCATGACTTGACCTTCGGGTTGGGTCATTAGGTTTTCAATACCTCACAGGTCGGGTCGGGTCGGGTCGGGTCGGGTCGGGTCGGGTCGGGTCAACAGGTTTTGACATAAGTCTCGCAGATCGGGTTGGGTCGGGTCAAGAGGGTTGGAAACTCACGGGTCGGGTCGGGTCATTGCAATTCTACCAAAAACGTTATAACAAAACTTCACAGTCTAATCGAAAATCATGGTAATGAATGATGTTTTTTTTTTTTCAGTTTCTTCGAAGTTAACATTTCAGTATTTGCTAAAATTTCGAACAAAATCGTAGTTGCATCACGGGAATAGACGACAACAGCCATCAGGCAGGATTGACCGTCGTGATATCTTGACGTAACGAGAATCACGGCGACGGGGGGACGGGGCGGTAGGGCCAGGTTTTGTCGGCGCGACGGGACGGTAAATAGTTATTGACGACGGGACGGGACGGTACATACATACTTTTTCGCGACGGGACGGAACGGTCAACTCATTTTTTCACGGCGGGATGAGACAGTAAACGCAATATTTGGCGACGGAACAGGACGGATTATTTCGGACGACGGGACGAGACGGGACGGTACGATGGGTCAAATGTTTTACGGCGGGACGGGGCGGTATGTTGCAACGGTACATGATATCGTCGGCGGGACGGGACGACGGGACCACTTTTTTGACGGCGGTGTTTCCGTTCCGTCCCGTCCCCCCGTCACAGCCAATACATCCCCACCAACATACGGTGGTAAGCCTTGGATGATGCCGTTGTACGGCCGCCCTACGGTACAGCAGCACAGGACATCTAACACAACTGGGTATGGTACAAGGCTATACCATGAACGGCAGGCTGACAATTACTACAATATAGCTGGTACACAGTAAGATGTCTTGGTTTAGTCTGAAGTTATGGTGTAGAACGCACCCTTTTCCAGCCTATCTTTGCAAATAGCCTACGACGCCATTGATTTCCTAGAAAATTTCTTAACACTGACCCTGAGACCAAGCCTAGCACCGCGGAGTCAGACCTCCTGTACTAATCACGCCGCTCGATCATCACGTCGAGTGGATATGACAATATCGAAACCGTCATTGCTGCTGACACATCGAAAAACAACGCTCTGCTTTGAGCGAGCGCTTCCGGGTGGTCCGCTCTTTGTTTGCTGTGTTTCAAGTTTCTGGTGTCGTTATTAGTCCTCTGAGGACGCAGGGTTTGTCTTGTGACAGCGGATGTAGCCATATATCAGGACGGCATTGTTCACCAGACTAACACAACATCGTCTGTGCTGTGACCTGCTGTTGCTGCTGCTGTTGTTGCTGCTGTTGTTGCTGCTGTTGTCGCTACTGTTGTTTTTGCTGTTGTTCTTGGTACGGCTGCTGGTGCTGGTCCCGCTGTTGCTCCCGCCGTTGCCACCGCTGCCCCTGCTGCTGTTTCTGCTGCCGCTGCTGCTGTTGCTGCTGCCGCCGCTGCTGTCGCTACTGCCGCCGCTGCTGTTGCTACTGCTGCCGCTGCTGCTGCTCTGTTTGTGTCGCCGCTGGCTCTGTTGACGGTGCGCCGGCGCCGTCTCCGCCATTCTCCACAAAAACTCCCCCACCATACTTCAACGGAACCCATCTCGTTCGTACCTCGGTCGGTTCGTTTCCGTCGCGCCCCCTTTCTGACGGGTCTGGCAGTGGTATCCCGTGCTTGCCGCGAAGAGTACGGACCCGGGGCGGGCACACGCTGTTCAGGTGAGACTTATGCTACGGCAGCGGGTGCACCTTAATTCGTTTAGTGCTTTTAAAGGTTTATGGCTCAAGGCCCGACCTCGGGTCGGGTCAGAAGGCTTTCAGAACCTGGCGGGTCGAGTCCGGCCGGATCAGGAGGTGTTGCAAGTGTTTTGGGTGGGGTCAGGAAGAGTTCAATTTTGACGGGTTGGGTCGGGCCGCCCTGACCAGACCCGACCCGACCCAACCCGACCCGACCCGACCCGACCCGACCCGACCCGACCCGACCCGACCCGACCCGACCCGACCCGACCCGCCACAAGTAATCCGACAAGTGAAGAAACCTGATTCTGTTTAGCCTCCCAACTACTAGTAGAGGTGCTTCGTATGTTACCCAAATACTGGCTTTTGAGGAAACATGAGCGTGCAACGTGATGGACAACCCCGTGGCTGAGGTGCGGTGTCTCTCTTTCTCGCTACAAGCGGTTGCAGCCGCAGCAAAGACGGCAGACTTTGTTAATGGGATGCAACGTTGCCTTCAGCCAGTCGGTGATCGCACTATTTCTTCCGACGTTAGCGCTCGGCCCCTGTCACTGTTTTTGGTTTCGTGAACCAGCTTCTCGGAAAGGACCTGGTGGTATGGAGAAACCCCGAAGGAACCTGGGCAACGTTCGACGACCGCTGTCCCCACAGGGCCGCCCCGCTGACAGAGGGACGGGTGGAGAAAGATGGCAGCCTCTTGTGAGTGAGCTTGACACGCGCTTTTATCTGCAGCTGTTGGTGTTCGGGGTGACGGGAGGAAGGGGTGATGAGGTGTCCTCATTTGTTTCCTGCCTTTGTCGTTTGACCGTTGACCGCGCACCCCTTGCGAGACGGGGCTCCGCTCTTTGTCCCTACAGAGATACCCTCAACGTTGGGCGCTCATTCCGGTACTCCCGTATATCACGCTTTTCTTTTCTTACGCTCGCTTGGACTCTGCAGCGGCGACTCTCGCTGGCTGCATGGTATATGTCGCGGGGGGTGGGGGTTGTTTTCAGCGAGGTTCAAGCGGTTACTCCAACAGCTGGAGATAGCTGCCTACGAAGAGGCTTCGTTTTGCCAGTCCCTCTGCTGTCGTCGTTGATCACGTTAGCGCGTTTTTTCGGGGACCGATTTTCGAGGAACGTTTGGACCGGTTCCGCCCGTTGGTGTCCCAAAAATGATTGCGATGTTGCGGTTTATTTTTTAAGCTGCTGAAACCCACAGGGCGCGATCATGCGTCGAGCTTGATTTTTTTCTCTGCCTTTTCTTTATTTTCTCCCCCGGTGTTTGCCGCTCTTACGTATCCATATCCATGGAGCCCACGAAACGTCTGTTTTTAGTGTCTTTATAGGTGGGTTTCTGCTGTGCATTGCTAACGATAGAAATACATGAAGCGCGAAAAATCTCGATAACCTCGTCTTCGAGGTCTCAATATGATAAGGTGCGAGGTTGCAGCGTACAGAAACGAAGCATCACAATGCTTTGGACAATTGCGTGTTTTTAGATATCAACAGGATATAATTCTGCGGTGCTTTGCGCGCTGTTACAGGTGTGCCTACCACGCGTGGCGCTTCGATAGTGACGGAAAGTGCCTGAGCATACCCCAGAGCGAGAGCGGCGGCAGGGACGAGGCCCAACCATCGGCGTGCGCCAAGGTCTACCCCACTCAGGCGAGTCGACCTGGGAGGCTACGGCAGGAGGCCGCCGTTGTATGGTTATGGTATTTTGCTAGTCTGACCGATCGAGCTTGTTTGCCCGGGCACCGAGCTCTGCTACTACGTGGTCCGTTGCTTGCCAGACGGGTCGGACCTAGTTTTATTCCCAGACGCCGAGAGTTTTTCTCCTACTTCCAGTAGGTAGCGTGCACTTTTAGCTTGTCCAAGATCCCAGCAAACGAAAGTTACGGGCGGATTTACCTCCGAAACCTATGCTTGGGGTGTGCAGGTCGCGCAAGCCGGACACCGGGGTCCGCTACTACCAGGTAGCATGCACTTTTCAGCTTGTTCATGGCCCCAACATATTCGAATTCCGAGTCAGTTTTACTTCCGCCATCATGGAACCAAGAGGCCGGGACGCAGGCAATGCGTCCCCGTGATTAGAAAACAACTTTTTTACGGTGTATAGAGCGGTTCTACCATTAGCATGGTGGTCGGCCGTACAGCAGCACTTGAACGGGGGAGCGGTTTAGCACAAATACGCAGAGATACCCCGTTGATACGAAATCATCTGCCTGGTACGAATTAGTTCGAAGACCTAACGTTGCAACGTTAAGCTATGCGTGTTGTGCAGGTGGAGCAAGGCAGGCACCGATTTCGGCTACTAACGGGTAGCATGTACGTTTACAAGGGTTGTGCACGGTCCCAACAGATCGAAAGTTGAGCCGGGGTTGCTTTCGAAACTTATTTTCTGTTCGGGAACTTTTGTTGTGTGTGATGCAGGTGGCGCAAGGCATAATCTGGGTTTGGGGTGAAAATGGCCCGGACGCTGTGTTAGAGAGCGCAGTCACCTCACCACCTCTGATTGCAGAGCTCAATGACGCCGAGGCGGTCGCGTCGGGCAGGGTGACCGCCGGGGCGATCTATCAGAGAGACTTGCCTTACTCCTGGGAAACCTTCCTTGAAAATGTTGTGGTAAGTGTTTTTGTAATACTCGTACGTGTCGAGGCTCAGTCTGTTGTGTAAAGAGACGCAGAGGCTCGATACGCATCATTGTTTCAGGTTATGAGCCTCGATCAAAATATTGTCAACTTGTGCGGCAACAGTTTGCGTGTGGTCCGTGTCATGTCCTTGTCGTTGGTTCCTGTTTCCACTGGAGCTCTGGTTCGCGCGGGAGGCTGTTTGATGTTATTTTTGCGTGATGCGGCAGTGTACTGCTAGACATAAGGTACTTGTTTGCTCTCACTTGTTTGAGGTGCTTCCGTTTGGGTTCTGGTGCGCGTGGGCGGACACTGCTTGATGAGATTTTTGTGCGTCGCGGTGGAGCATAAACACTGAATTAATCACGCGTACTTTGTCTGCTGTCACTGCTCTGAGGCAGTACCAACGAAGAGGTGCCAGGTTCTTATTCGCGGCGTGTTCGGTAGTTGGCGCCTGAACGTGAGTCGTGGCGTCCTCCAAGCTTGTAAAAGGTAGACAGATATGTACAGCATCCACGATCCACGCGGCTACGCTCATTCTGTGCTTCCACTATGCCCGGAAACATAAGAAACGTTCATGTTTCATATTAATACCCAAACCGACCTTGTATTTTCGGACATACTGGGCTATTCTATGGCCCTTGACCTATGCCGTCACTTCAGAAACTTGCGTCGCCAGATGGATGTGACTAGTCCATAGTCACGTAGACGTGTCCCTGTCAACGTTTGCCACGGATGACCAACACGACTACGACGATAAACCCCTACCATCGCCGTCACCACCGCGCGGCGGGTGGCTCCTTCGCTGAGGGTCGTGCATTCTCAGCACACTCACAGGTCGCGATATCCAGGGCCGACAGAGCATTTAATTTATATCATTCCGACCTTCGGTTGGTGCACCGTGTTCGCGGGTTATTGCGCCGTGCGTAGTCATCCCGGGGTGCAGCAGATTCTAAGAAATTTCCGAGCTCCTAACATGAGGAGCAGTTAACATCAACATGTCACCCGATACATGACGGCTTGGAAGGCGTTCGTTCGCTCAACCCGACTAGCATTTCTATGCGCTAGTCTTGAAACGAGACAGATTTACTCGGGGGAAATTTTTTGTACTAACCGATAGTTCCACGCCCGTGGAGGTATACCTTTTTCTGGCTCAAAAATTGCCACCCCCACCCGTCGGGTGACTCTGTGATGATCCGAGTGCATGGAGGCCAGCCGGCTCGACTTTTATTTCCCTCGGGACGCGTAGTGCTGGGCTTTTGACTTTGCCTTTCAGGGACTGCTGTGATCGCTAGGTAATGTGGAGTCGAATGCTCGAATGAATGTGTGACATTCGGTGTGTCTCCCTCCTTTGGCGATGGCCGTTCAGCGGCTTGCGGTTGCTAGTTAGACCCGAACGCTCGTATGACGTGGCTTTGTTCTGAATTTCTCTTTTTCCTCCCCTCTTTGTGTTTGTCACCGCGCGCACGTCCGTGGCTCTTTTTTGTTGCCTCGCTTCGCCCTTCGCGCATGCAACCGTCTCTGGTTTAACGCCACTTCGCATCCATTTTTGCGTTGCGTCGCTACCGCCGGGCAGGATCCATCTCACGTTGTTGTCGCCCACCACGGTAAGCCCAGCGCTGTCGACAGGTTAACGCAGTTGGTGGTATTTAGGGCCATGGTCGTCCAAGGCAGCCACGTTTTTGTCCTAATTTTCCTGATTTTCCCGTCTTTTTTTTCTCCTGTTTACCTGTTTTTTTGCCGTAGTTTTTCCTGATTTAGGGTAGTTCCCCGGTTTTCTTCTCCCGCCTTGTCCCTGCTTTTCGTGACACACACGAGAGAAAAACAGAAAAACTCTTCTCGAAAAAAATAACAGTGATTCATAGTCGAAAAGGCGCTGTGCTATTCTCTCGCGGCGGTGCAGCCAAGAAACAACTCCCAGCAGTGCGTTGGAGGGCCTGCTTGTTGCCGTGGGTGTCGCTGTTTGAGGATAAAACTCCACGCGGTGTGGGCCCAACCCGCCTTGCTTCGATGTTTCCAGAGGGGGTTTTGAGTCAGATACCCGCACAGTACAGGACGCCTTGTAAGGAATAGGAATTTTTCTCCAGGGCGGATTTCTCATTTACAAACAGGTACGTTCTATAAAATATCCGGTACAGTATATTGTGACTCCTGATCTTGTTTTTTTCTGTGTAAACATCTGACTGGCTTTCTCCATGCTCGTTGTTTTTCTTTCGTTGTACATACGTGTCCTGTGCTGTATGGAGCAACGCCCGTACAGTACATGCCACCAATTTACGGCGACCCATCGTTAACGGGATGGAATTCAAACACACGAAAGGAAGAGGGGGGGATCTCCGTTTGTGTTTTGTTGATTGTCGTTCGTGAACGCTTGAATATTGCTTTGGTCTACGCAGAAGCTCACACACGAAACAAAACAGTACCTGGTACATAGGTTAGTCGCCTTTAGAGCCCCAAAACCCCTGCCTAGGATACTAATTTGAAGTATTTTTTCACCAAACATGGGTTTCCAGCTGCGAAGACGTTAAAAGAGAACGTGGCTGAAACGTGGAGAGTCTCCCTTTTTTGTTTTTTAGTCGTCTCTCCCCGTTTTCATTTAACTTGGTCCTTGTTCACAATAGATTTCCGCTGTAGTATAAAACAATGAAAGCGGGTCTAGGCTGGGTGTCTTATGCGCAACTGGGCACCAAGTGTGTTCTACACTAGCTTCAGTACAGGTACTCCCAACGTTCTTATTTTCTGTGCGTATCAGCGTGGCTTCCTTAGTGCTCGTTTTATTATAATTTGGGTGTCCGCTTCTTCTTCCCTCAAAATGCGACCCCTCCCCCTCTTGGCATGGCCCCATGAACTACGCTAAAGCCCTGTCAGAAAGAAGAAAGAGGTACTTGTATTCCAGTAGTTGGATGGAAGAGGGAAAAGGCACACAGAGCGGCCCTTATGGCAATGCTGACGAGGGTAGACTTCTCATAGCGGGAGAACGTGAAGTGTTCGAGGAGGAACGGAATGTGTCAAGAGGAAGATTATGAGGAAGATAGACGAGCGTGATATTGAGGAGTTTGGCACGCTAGATAGTAGCGAGAACACGATCGCTGTCCTAGCAGATAGATGGTGGCCACAGACGGCCAAGCAGAAAGAAGATAAGATCATAACAAAAAACTTTGTGAATTATATGAAGGAACATCTGAGCGCCCACGTGTTGGAGGTGTCTCTGTTAGGACGAGGAACGGTTCTCCATCTCGAAACGGGTGCGTAGTCCATGGTCCAGTGACATACGGCGAGCAACAAAAAAGTACCCGCCCCACCCGTGCTCCGTCTCGAAAGGGATGCGTGGTCAATGGTCAAATGACGTAAGGCAAGCAACGAAGGAGTACCCCCCCCCCCCCCCCCCCCCCTCTCTCTCTTCCTTCTTGTTGTGACGTGTGGCCTACCTGCCGCTACAGGCATAATGGGAAACCGCGACATGGCCGCCCCTGTGAGGATCGAGGTTTTAGCGGACACGTATGGCAAGGTGCGTTTTTTTTTCTCGTGATGAATGGCAGCAATCGTTCGAGCACGGCATCGTAATACCGAGTACCTTGCAAAGGCAACACGTCCCTTTGGGGTCGACGGGTCGCAAACGATTTTTAACTCAGTGCGCACACACAGTCAAGTTGGAGGCTTTTGGGAAGATGTGGCCATGACCGTTTCCATTGACGCACCGTTCGTGGTTTGAGCTATCCCCGTATTCGAGAAAATCAGGTTTTGATAATTCTTCCAAGGGGTATAAGCGTGTGTTGTCTTGCTCGCCATACGGATACAGCAGTGGGTACTCCGCTTTAAGAGCACCCCAAGATGAGATCGTTCGGGACTAAAGCTCGGTCAAATCGGCATGTCCCGCCACGAAAAGCCATATACACTAAACTACAGCTTTACACTCGTTCGGGCTGGTCGATTGCTTGCGCGGTGGCCAGTCACTTTTTATTTAGCTCTTGTACTTTTAACGCCTGGTTACAGCCCGTAGGAACGACGTTGTTCAACCGTTTCAACTTGCGATACCCCAGGGACTACACGCCAAATAAATCCCGGAGGGGACCCTTGTATATATTGAGCGATTTGAAGTGAAGGGCGCCTGTTATCGGTTTTGTCACGGGGGTGGCCGCAAGTCGGGGTACCCACTGTAGCTGTGGGCAAACGCAGCCTCCACTCTGCTTTCGCTGGTGGAAAACGCCGAAGTCAGTTGTTTCTTGTTGATTCGCGGAGGTGCAGCGAAGGTTTTTTTTCCCGTGAGCCCACCAGTTCTGCACAGCAGTTTGTGATAACGCGCGCGTGCGGTAACCATGGGACCGTCCAGCAGGAGCTCCTTTTCCGACTCATGACGTTTTCCTGTAGTTTGTGCTAATGCCAAGTTTTCTGTCTCTAGTGGTGGTAGTGAAGGGCTCAAAGGGTTACTCAACGCCTCGCTTCGTAGGTTGATCACCGCAGAAATGTAGACGTCACCGTGTCGCCCGCGATGCTCTAGTCTACAAGCATTATCGATGCAAAGGACAGAAGTACAACAGTGCAACGACAGCGGCCGGTTTATGGAAGCAGTCACTTTGCCTTCGAGTAGCTTGGCCAAGAAACTATTTTTCAGTGTCGCGAGAAGCCGAGCCAGGGCTCGTTTTCGCGGTAGCACGCGGGCGTAGTTGTTGACCTCATCATTTCAGTATTTGTTTACGCATCGTACGGTGGGGATGAGGATATGTTTTTCCGAGGCACCTTGCATGAGGATAACTCTGCAACTAGTCCCCAAAAACAAACTTGACTTTTTTTTTTGATTCCATATGCGAATGTGCGATCCGAAAGGCGATCCCGTTACCTCTTAACCCATTTCCAATTCCTAAACTTTTCCTAGTCTAAATCCAAGTGTTTTATCCCCATGGCGGCAGTACGATGCTGAAAGGGTTAAATAGGATGTTTTTTCGGAACTACCGGGTTTGGTTGCGTAGGATCTGGGCAGGAAAACATGCTATATCTTGTATTGAAACCGTCGAATGTTACAGTCCACGGCTACAACTCAACCCAACCCACGAAAACATCAGCGAAAACTTGGGTTTATACACGTGCTTTCCTGTGTACTATTTTCTTTTTTTTTTGGTACCCTACTTTTGTTGTAGGTTTGGTCGGCCTCGCGTGATTCCGATCACCTCTCGCCGCGGAATACCCCTCCTGGTACCCTCTTGTGTTTTCTTATCCATGTTTTTTGTCGTAGGTTTGATTGGCCTCGAGTGATTCCGATCATCTCCCGCTGCAGAATACCCTCTTCCCAGTTGGCAGTGTACCCAGCTCCTTACCCTTTTTCGGACCCAACAGAGGTTGGAAAATTGCGAACGCCCTAATACACAACGAGTAAAGCACATTTCATGTTTCGTCGATCTCAGGTATGGTGTACTTCCGCAGATAAGGAGACCCGTCAGCAGCACACGTCCATCGCTGGATTGGAATGACGGGGGGGGGCAGTCCAATTTCGTTGCGATGCCCATCGCGAGCCGCCCTGCAACGCTGCCGGATGCTGTGATCGACCGCAGACTGACCTGAAACACCCGCGCACAACACGGCTACGCTACTCCGCAAACTTTGACGTTCGCCGCTTGCCCCTCGAATGTCGCAGGATGGGTTCATTTTTAAAAACAACTCGCCTGTGGAAGATGCGCCCGACGGGTTCGTCGAGTTTCGTGCGCCTAGCCTGGTGAGTAGTATAGTCGTTTCTGACGACATCTCGCAATTGGAGGGGGGAAAATGCGATTTTTGTTTTCTCATTTATCGAAATTGCTAATCAAAACAGCAAGTAGCGAATTTTGCTTTCCGTAAACTTGCCAACGAAGGACTTTAAGGATTGGCTACTGATCCGACCCGGCCCGTGAGATTTGACCTGCCGACCCGACCCAGCCCGACCCGACCCGAACAGACCCGAACCGAACGGAACCGAACCGAATCGAACCGAACCGAACCGAACCGAGCCCAACCGAACCGAACCGAACCGAACCGAACCGAACCGAACCGAACCGAACCGAACCGAACCGAACCGAACCGAACCGAACCGAACCGAACCGAACCGAACCGAACCAAACCGAACCAAACCGAACCAAACCGAACCAAACCGAACCGAACCCACCTGACCCGTAAAATTTTGGAAACCTCCAGACCCGACCCGACTCGACCCGTTAGATTTTGGCACCTCCGGACTCAATCCACGGGTCGACCCTCCGGTCGGGTCATGGCCCGTGTACACCCATGCAGGGTGTCCTCACTGAAGGAGCTCTCTGCTTTCGCCCAAATACCGGCTTTGCGATGAAAAATTTGAGCGTGAAGCCCGATGAACGATTTCATTGCGAGTCATCCCTGTCATCCCTCTACAGTTCAGTAGGAGTTGCGCTTCTTGAGGCCTAAGCTTTCTGACCGGCGTGAGGTCCTCAAGTGCGCAGTAGCACGATCGGTTGGTACGATGATTTTTCAGGAGAATGTTTGTTTCGGGACTATTAATAGTGCGTAAAAACATTGGTCGGGTTGCGCGGGACCAGCGCGTGGAAACGTTGGTCGGGTTTGCGCGGGGACCAGCGCGTGGAAACGTTGGTCAGGTTGCGCGAGGACCAGCGCGTGGAAACGTTGGTTGGGTTGCGCGGGACCAGCGCGTGGAAACATTGGTCGGGTTTGCGCGGGACTAGTGCGTGGAAACATTGGTCGGGTCGCGCGAACCAATGCCTTCGAACGCCGTGTTGCGGGCGATGTCGATATTGACAGATGTCCTCATGTTAGGAGCTCAGAAATTTCTTAGAATCTGCTGCACCGCTGGCGTGGGTCAAGATATCCTCATGTTAGGAGCTCAGAAAATTCTTAGAATCTGCTGCACCGCTGGCGTGGGATGACTCTACTGTAGGCCTAGGCATTGAGCTGATAGTACCGGTAATGATATAAGTAGTCTTTCGGCAGCGATATTGGGTATTTTGCCCGCTGAGGCGAGAGCAGCCCTGTAGGTCAGAAACCCTTTTTGGCCCACAGGTGCTGCCTGCCCCAATCGCATCAAGTGTGGGTGTAATGTTTCTTCAAGACGTGTGCTACGATGGAGGTGAACTGTTTGTTTTCTCAATACTACCCCTCATTTTAGGAGGTTAGGACATGTCCCTCTTGACCCAAAATCTGATTTGGAGCAAAAATAAACCTGCTTTATCGCGGATGATGACCAAATTTGAACGATTCTGGGAGTAAGGAGCCCCGCCATTCAGAAATCGTTTCAGCCCAAAAGTGGTACCAGGTATACCTTATTACCTCTATCGTAGCACGCGTCTAAAAAATAGTAATGTACCTCTCCATACGAGTTATACATGCTAGGAGTTTCGGCGCGCAGAATATGATTAGTTTTATAGACCGCAATCGCCCTCGACAAACCCCAGGGGATTCACATATCTTCACAGGGTACTCATGAACACGCGCGATGGGAGAGTGTCGCGCAGTTTGCGAAGGTGCGTATCGACCCTTCAGCTGATCGAACTCAAGAGCTGACGCATTTGAAGCATTTCGTTTTAAATTTTAGTTGTTGCCTTTTTCCGACTATTTCTTCTCCTCTCTGAGGTCGCAAATATGTTTTGCTCCCCCTCGTCTGCACCTTCGTGCAAGCAATGCCTGCCTAGTCGCTGGAAACCCGGCGTGCTCCGTCGAGGCATCGTAGGGATGCTCGGGTGTATGGTCTTATAACAGGTCATACAGACCACGGCCATGCATGGCAATGCTTGTCCCCTCCTCTCCCTATGCTAGATAGCGAGCAAATGATCGCTATCGTATCAGATGGTGGCCAGATGGTGGCCACCGACGGCCAAACAGGAAGGAGACAAGATAAGCAAAACTCGAAAAAGTAATATATGGAAAAAACGTAGTAAGCCTCTAAATGTTGGAGGTGTTTCCATGGGGAACGGTGGTCTGTCTCGAAAGGTATGCCTGGTCAATGGCCGCTTGAATAAGGCAAGCAGCAACTGAATACCCCCCCCCCCCTCCCCTTTCCCGCTCGTTTCTCCACTCTCCTGCTTTGCGTCCTTTCGTGCTGCTGTAGGTGATGATTGACACTATGCTGGAGGAGGGCAGTATCCTGAAGCTTGCCCTGTACTGCGTACCAACTCGACCGGGCTGGTGCCGCATGGTATCTAGTCAGGTGTGTTTCGTTTCTGGTAGTTTGGAGTGGAGCGGTTTCGGCCGGTTCTTATCCCTTTCACCTCTGCCAAAAATGGTTCCCGCACTAATACCAGGTACTTTGTTTCCAAAAGTGTGGGTGCAGGTGTAAAGAGTGGAGTCCTTTCGCACTTTTTTTGTCGTGGTGTTGCTACGGCTTCGCGATTGCTGTCGTTCTCGTTGTCGTTGTCGTTGTTGTTGTCGTTGTGGCGGTGGTCGTGGCGGTGATTGTGATTGTTTGGCACGTCGTCCCGCATTGTTTTTTTTTTTTTTTTTTGTCCGTTTTATGCTACGGCTTGGCGATTGCTGCGTTGTGATTGTCGCTGTGGTTGTCGTTGTCGCTGTCATCGTGGTTGTGGTTGTGGTTGTGGCGGTGGTGGTGGTATTGGTTATGGAGGTGGTTGCGGTTGTTTCACATGTCGTCCTGCAGTGATAGTTTTGTCCGTTTAATGAGGCGTTGCTGATAAGATCTTGTGGTAGTGTCGGACCCCCAGGTGGTCGAAAACCGCATGCGCTGTGTTTGTCGTTAACGTAATAAGGTCTCGCGGATTGGCTGCTAATGGTCCGTTCATGCTGGTGCACGTTTTCCGCGCAGTTGCCATGTTACGCTTCTCGCTAGCAGTAGTTTACGTTGTATTGACGATGGGCTCGCTCAATTGATCGTCGTCACGTTTTCCGTAAAGCCTCTCGAGATATACGTACACCCAAATGTATGATTTTGTGGACAAGCGTATATGATTTGTGGAAAAGCGATTTAACCCCTTGAGAACTGCCCCATGTTTTTGGAGACAAACGTGTTCGGAATTTTGTGTGGGACGCATTTTACTCTTCACCCGTTTAGAACTTTGCAAGCGTGTTTTGGGGCACAAAATACTTGTGTGGGACCAGTTTTGCGGTGGTGCACGGGTTAACCTTTTAAGAACTGCACCCACGTTTTTTTGCCTACCTGGTATCATTTTGTGCAGCAGTAACAAGGGTGAGTGGTCGGCACTTCACGTCGTCCTTCGCCTTCGCCGATTTTTTTTATCCACCCTTTCTCTTGTGTCCAGGCGGCGGAATCTGCTGCTGTAGATTTTGCGTTCCTTGTTGCTGCGGAGTGTCTTTTCATCCCACGAGCGCGGACCGCGATGTCGCTGCAAGGCTCGTAAAACGCACCGGATTGTTATGTGGGCCCATATTGATACACCTGGTGTATATCAACCGGCGAGCGAGCTGCCGCAATTCGACCGGCACAGTTCAGCCTGGCAATTTTTCCATAAACTTACTTACGCCCGGAAGGGCATGTTTACCTACATCTCTTGTTGTTGTTTCAGTTATTGGATTTCAGGACGAAATACAATACGTTCCGTCTTCCGAAACCCGGAAGTGTCCCTCACGCCACCCCCTTTTTTGCGCGTTGCTTGGCCTTCAGATGTCCATCGCTCCCAAGGACAAGGACACGAAAGCGAGGCAGCTGATCCCTACTCCTGGCGGGTAAGGAAACGTGTTAAGGGTAAGGAATCAAGAGTCGGGTTGGCGGGCAAAGAAAAGTGCAGTTTTTTTTTTGACGTCGGATAAATCGGAGAGATGGGACCTCGTACATACCAGGCACACGACGGCATGCAGCGGTAGCAAAGCGGTAGACCTTTTTTTTTTGTCACACGATTCCTGACCTTTTTTTTTTTTTGGGTTCGGTAGGAACGGCTCTCATGCGTACCATTGGAACGGCTGTATGTCCCCCCTCTTCGACTTGCGATGCCCCCGGGACATCAAGTTAACCCCATCCCGAAGGGAAGGATGTGGCAAAGGCTGCGGCAGGGGTGGTCAGTGTCAGGCCCTCTTTTGTCAGCGGCTCGCCACGCCCCAACGATTTGTTTTTTTTTAGTGAGGTCGCCAGCCGCTTGCCCTGGTGGCCTACAATCGGTAGTGAAAACGGGGGTACATAAATACATATATATATATGAAATGATTCGCGTTTTTGAGAGGACAGGGATTTGCCGGGAGCTTGTTTTCGTCTCGGCCTCAGTATGGGATTCTCAAAACTGGAATTTCTCGGTCATATTGCTTCGTTTCGGGCGCCGCCTTCGGGGGGCTGCTCCAATACCCCTTGCCCTGCCTTATCCGTTTCGCACCTGGTCGGGATCGGGTATGGGGGCTGAGCGAGACAAGCGAGAAGTTACTAAAAATTTTGTATTTTGGGGAGGTACTCTCGAGCCTTCGGTTTATCTTGACGCCTGCAGAGCGTGACATTTTTTTTCCAAAATTGACATCGTTTCCAAGCGGTAGTTGCTAAATTTTGGTGTTTTGCGGAGGTACTCTCGAGCGTTTGTTTTGCTTGACGTCTGCAGAGCTTGAACGAATAAAACTCGTGTTTCCTTTTTTTTTTAAATGGCATCATGTCCAAATTGACACCATTTATTTGCAAACTTCTCTCCCAGGCACGGACAACAAGTAGAACTGCATCTTCCCTCCAAAACCGATCACAATATTTCGCGAAGGTGTGACAAACTGCATATATGCATTCGGAGCACGAACGTTTTGTACGAATTGCTGTCGTATTGCGAATTGTTGCCCTATGCGAGCGAGTAGCATGCCAAAAACCGCAAACATATTTGCGAGCTTGGTTAGGCGACCCAATAGGCGAATGAAATCGGGATTTCAGCGACGTTTTTCGGGGTCACATAAGCGACCAAGAGGTGATTGTGCGGGCACGTATTCCATGATCATTCGATCATTATGCGAGTCAAATACTCACTGTTTTGGTCTCATATCAGTCTTTTTTCCATGGGTTTATGCTTGAGTTATTTATGCCAGTCTTACTTTCATTAATCATGTCGTTTTCTCTGAACAGTGGGTGGTGTTATGTGTCGTGAGTTCTATTTTCACCGATGTCAGATTTTTGCTTTTCAAGCGTGCGCGCTGAAGGCATTATGAATGGTTACAATGGTAGTTTGCTCCTGAATACTACCACTGCTACTACTGCAGTCAGTGGCGAGGGGAGAGCTCCGGAGATCCCTGTTAAAAAAACTCGGTGGTAATCAGTTTACGAACTCGACAACATATATTTTGCTGGTTATATAGCACAGCCCCCACTGAGCTATTGCCTTGAGTGAATAAGTAGCTCAGTGAGTAGTGCTATCGGATTTCTCGTCAAATCAATTTGTTCGAGGGGCGGCTCCAACGCCCCGTGGCGCTTCCTTATCCGTTCCCTACCTGGTCGTGAACGCGTACCACGGGGGGTAAGAGACACAAGCGAGAGTTAACTGGCGACGGTTTTAGACTTCGGAATCTCGGCATATGTTTTTACGAGGACCGGCCTACGCGTGGCGTGCTAATCGATGATACAACAGCAAGCAGCGATATAGTAATAGGAATCCTCTTGACAACATGTCGTGTGCGCCAGCAATCAATCGATGATACAGCAGTAAATAATCTATAACACTAGTCGAGATGATATACCTGTTACGCGGTTTTCAAATTTCGAGCTACAAGAGCAGCAGTAAAAAATGTTGACTGACACCACAGGCAACACCTCTCTGGGTAACGCCGGCGTCAATCGTCGACACAGCACACCATTTCGGGGGAATGTAATCTCTATGCAAATATCTATGCAAATATCCTATTTTTGCTAATTCTATTGTCAGCCGGTCGCCCCCGTGGTCTAGTGGTTACCCTCGAACACTACTCGCGTTGGTCCCTGAGTTCGATTCCCACGGTGATGAGACTGACTTTATTTGCAAAAATGAAAAAGAAAGGGAACAACTGGCAAGAGAGCGCCTAGTAGCGTGGGCATAGGTAAGTTCGACGCGAGTCGACGAGGCAAGAATATGCTGAATTCTCCTCGCGATGTAAATGAAGGCACGCGCAGTGAGGAGGGGGGAGGAGGGCTCGCTATGTGACCCCGGATCTGAGTTATTACTGGGAGGGAGCGCGAGAGTGGTGCGAGGATAATAAATGGGGTGAAGAGAAAGAAAAAAGTTGCGAAAAGGTATGATCACCACAGCATTTCTATCCTTTTCGGGGAAGTTATTACTTCGAAGTATTATTTTGTTTCCACTCTTTTCCACGCAAAATATTAATTATTATTGTTATGGAGTACTTTTTTGTTGTGCAGTAGTACATACTAGTATCCTGAAAGAAGATACTAAAGTGTCTGCGCCTAAAGGTTTTCTTAAGTTGGATTGCCGTCGGAAAGACGATCATAGCTGAAAACCTTTCATGCGCATAGTCCGAAATGAACAAATTCTAAATATTCCCTGGTAGTCTCTCAACAGAAAACACACACGGCACTGTCAACAGTCGTCATGATAGGGACACGACGCGTATTATTTCTTTAGGGGACGCGTCCGATTTCGAAAACGTGAAAGCACGCGTGAAGCAAACACAGCAGATACACATTCCCGCCTTCCCGATTACAAACAGACACCCCTACGCCAACCTCCCGCACCAGCAAAGCCACCCCCGCATCTTAGAAAACGCCGCCGCAACGAGAAGATCGCCCTCCTTTTCTTCGTTTTCCTTCTTGCCCGTGACCACGCAGAGCAGTGCGACAGCCTTCAGGCAACACTCTTCTTCCAAAATCTCGCTGGCTGGCATGGCCCCATGTGGACGCTTGATGCAAACCGGCTTTGCATCCTGTCGTCTTCGAATCTCCATTGCCACTGGGACAGCAGTGCAGTTTAATTGATGCCAAATCCTCTTTTGTTTCGCCTAGAAGCGAACCAGGTTCTCACTACTCTTTTCAGTATTTCTGTTTGTTTGATGTACGCCAACTTTTGGTTGACGGCGCATTTCACAGCAGTGTGTTTCGCCGATGCTTGCCTTTTTTGTTGTATATGACGTTTTACTTCTGTCAAGTTATGAACTTTATAATCTCATGTTCGTATTGAACTCGTGGCATTGCTCTAAACTTCATTTGTCAAATCGGACAGCTACAACTTATTTAGTCGAAGGGCTGCCCTGCCCTGCCCGAAGCTTGGGCGCTGGCGAACGCCCTCGCCGGCGCCCATGCGGACCTCTTGTAACTACCTATTTTTGTGTTTTTCCTGCGATGGCTTGGTTTGTACATACCTGGGCTCACAAGGCCTCCTACTTGGACGCTGCCTCCTTCCGTTACTTGCGGAGCGGTCTACTTGCGGAACGGTCAAGCTTGTCTTTGACTTCTTTACTTTTTTTTCTTGTAGTTGCACAAAGTTTCATCATACCAGGTCCCTGCTGAGCTCAGCTTGGCTCATTATCAGCTCAGCTCAGCCCAGCAGCGCACCGCATCGCTAGCTCAACGGTCCTGCCTTACGGTGCGGTGCTGTGCGGTGCTGTGCCGTGCTGTGCCGTGCTGCGTGCTTCGCTGTACTTACTCTTTCGTACAATGCCAGGTATCATTCGAATTATCATACCAGGTACCGGTACTACATTGATTGTTGAATTGCATCAAGTGCTCCCAGCTCAACTCAACACAGCTTTAGCTCAGCAAAGCGCAGCGTAGTGCCGTGCGGGGCTGTGCGGTGCCGCGCCTTACCTTGCGGTGGGGTGCTGCGCTGTGCTTTCTTTCGAACATAGAGTACCAGGTATCATGCGGAGCCAGGTACCAGGTACCGGTATGTACTTGTGTGCTCGTCTTGTTGCTTTCTTCGTTGGATTGTCTTATCTCGGTTCTCTTCACGTTTTTTTTTCTTCGCAAATTGCATACGTGTACTGTACTGCCGATCAGAACGTGCCATCGCCAACATGCACATGGTATAAAGCTTAGTTTGGGTAAGCTATTGGTTAACCTTTTGCAAGTGGTCAAACAGACTACTACCCCACTAACACCTTAACAAATGGCGTCGTCGACAGACCATGGGTTGTTTGCGTCGTGGGTTTAAATCCCACATCCACCATGATAAACTTTTTCAGACTTTCCCCATGTCGAACTTGAAAAATACTCTCCCCGGTATACCCAGGAAATGAAACGGCTTGGATAATTGACAGGTCCGCCCGCATATATCCGGCCGACCTGCTATCCCGCCGTTTTAGGGGGGAAGAGTGTTGTAAGGCTTAGTTTGGGTAAGCTATTGGTTAACCTTTCGCAAGTGGTCGAACCGACTAATACCCCACTAGTACCTTAACAAACACAGCACAGCACAGGGCAATCAGCTCTACACAAGTAGCTCTTGGCATTATCAAGTCGCTTGTTCACGAATCATGGGGCCTCCTCTTTCTGCCCCCCTCACATTTAGTTGCATTCTTCCTTGTGCGAGCGTAGCGGACGGCGCCAGCCGCCCGCGGAGCGGAGCCCTTGCAATGCAGCATAGCATATTGGCTCCTCCTGACACTCGGGGTCTTATGTGCTTCTACCTTTTTCATCTTGCAAATATTCATACCGAATACCAAAGTTTGGGCAGGAAAATTCTCAGGCACCTGGCAGGATAAATGTCTGATGTATGTCACCGACCCTTCTTCAAATCGTTCCCGAAACCTGTCATCCACATATACTGAAGTTAGTGTAGGACACGCCCTTTCTCAAATTTGAAATCTAGCCTAAAAACCAATGTCTCAGTTTCTTGTCAGAGGACCTGTTCTGCAGCGTCTACCTTGGCTTTACTCCCTTGCTGTACCGCGCGACATGCGCTTCTTCGCTCGTTGGTGTTGTTCCCTTGCCTACGACAGCCTGCGGGCACGCTCACAACCTACAAGGCACACGGTTGAAAATGTTTGACCCGTCGTACGAGCGTCATCGAGGTTGTTACCTGGGCTGTTCACGGGTCAGATCACTTCCCCCGGGTCGGATCGAGTCAGGGTGACCCGGCCCCGACCCGTGAGATTTGAAAACCTCCTGATCCGACCCGATCCGACCCGTGAGGTTCCCAAACACCCCCTGACCCAACCCGACTCGACCCGCGAGGTTTTGAAAACCTCCTGATCTAACCCGCGGGCCGGGTCGTGACCCGTGAAAAGCCGTGGTTGTTACTACCGTGCTGTACCGTGCGACAAACGCATCCTCCATCGTTTTCTCTTAATGAACAATAATAAAAATAACCAAACACATGGGCTGTGGGATCACGAAACTCATCTTTCATCTTTCCCTTCGTTGGTGTTTGTCTTTTTTTCTTTTTTGCCCTGCAGACTGCAGCCGCACCAGCTGCCCGACTGGCTCCAGCACATGTTCGGTCACCTGTTCATGCACCAGGACATGGTATTTCTTCACCATCAGGTTAGTCTCGGAATCGACGAAAGCTACGATAGCGGGGTCACTTTTGGCGTCGTTTTTTGCAGTGTCTCGGGGTCACTCGCGCGAGTGACACCCCTGCTCCTTTGCGGCCTTAAGCAATAGTGCTGCTTTACTCCGAGTATTTTTTTGCGATATGAATCTACCATGGAGTGGTTAGCTACGGTGCGCCAAGCAAATCACCTGAAGCGTTTTCGTCAGTGAGGTACGCAGTCACTCGTGCGAGTGGCTCAAATCCTGGAGTGAAAAACGGGGTATATTATAACACCGTCGTAACATCCCCCCTAGTCATGCCGTAACCTTGGTAAATCGTGGGATCTTATCCTGTCTCACGTCGTGTGTATAGCAAGGCACCCAAGAGAGCAGTCTCATAGCATCCACATTGCTGTCTCTGACAAGTGTCTACACCAGAGAACAAAAGCAATTCATTCGAAGCTGTCATCCAGATGCAGGCAAGTAAGCAGAAGGTGCCGAAGTCCGCCCCACAAGGGGTTATTTTAGTCGTTGTACGCAGCTCGCCCTCCGTGCGATTCGCCGAACCCCTCACGGCGCTTCGCGCTTAGCGCACGCGATGTCTGCCTGGCCGGTGAACACCCGACGTGCTGAGTCCCGCCAGCGTAGGGATGCGAGGGTCTATGGGCATACGACTACGGAAATGGACAAATTTGAGTTCCCCGCACGCGCGCGGTCCCAGAAAGTTCGCATGTCAATTCCATCCGCCGTAATATCCCCCCCAGCTGGGTGACCAAAACGGCCAGCCACGCTGCATGTGTATATAATCATTAGTAGGCTTATGGCTTTCATCCCTGCGTTTTCCGAGCCCTAATCCAATTGGCCGAGGGTTGCCTCCGACCCGCCCTCGGCCCATCAGGGAGCGAGGCGCGCGCGGCGGAAGTTTCCCCTCGGGACAACCACCCCCCCCCCCCTAGTTCCGCCGCACCCGGGGAGGATTGGGCCCCATCCCGTGTTTAGACATTGTTCCATATCTCCACAACTCTGACATTCCGCGGACGAAAATCCAGTTCATCCGGGTTGACAACGCCCCGCACGGTGTGGAAACCCCAGTCCCCCGGGCCGATCGCTGATTGGCTGGAGCGCATAGAGCAAGGGCAGCCGGGGGAGGATAGGGCCCCATCCCCGGTTCAGACATCCTTCCATCTCTCTACAAATAGGACACCCCGGGGACGAAAATCGAGTTCTCCCGGGTCTACACAGCCCCGCAAGGTGTGGAAACCCCATTCCCACGGGCCAATCGCTGATTGACTGAGCAAGGGCAACCCGGGAAGGATAAATCCCCATCCCCTGTTCATACATCCTTCCATATATCTACAACTCGGACACACTGGGGACGGAAATCGAGTACTCCCGGGTCAACACCGCCCCGCAAGGTGTGGAAACCCCGATCGCACGGACCGATCGTTGATCGACTAGAGCGCGTATGCACGTAGAGCGAGGGCAACCTGGAGAGGATAGGGACCCATTCCCGGTTCAGAAATGCCTCCGTATCACTTCAAATCGGACACCCCTGGGATAAAGACGGGAGTCCCCCGGATCGGTACCGTCCCGCACGGTGTGGAAACGCCAACGCCGCTGGCCGATCGCGGATTGGTTAGGGCTCGTACATAGAACCAGTGCAACTAGGGAAGGATACGGGGGAAGCAACACGCAACACTTCACCAACACGAAGCCCGCGCTTCCAGTTGACCGGGAAACGACTTGAACAGCAGCTGCACGGGCGGGTACCACAGCGACAGCACGTCTTCCACGCCTCTTCTACTCCAGCGAGTCTGGGAGAAAAGCTGCGACCCCCCGATACGATACCGCGACGAATGCATTTTTTTCCGTGGTACCATCTATGATTGACCTTCGCTTTGCGCAGCCCAAGAATAAAGCAATGGCGCGCGAAGCGCGCCGATTTTTGCGCTTGTATATGTTCCAGGTATAAATTTGAGGTGCAGACGAAGCCAGCGGGTAAAACATGTCATTGTGGCGTCGAGGTCTCACTGTGTCGCCACCATGGAGTTACTTGGGGATTTTGTATGACAACTGACGCTGAGCACCGTTTTCTCGATCAAATACTCATTTATCCTGAGAGAGCGAGCCTAGTTTTCTTTTACGACCGGCTGTCCCGAGAACGGGCGCCCGCCCTCTGCATGCGGAACGCCGCACACACACCGTGGTGGGCGTCATTCCCGCCCCATCTCGAATCTTAGCACCCCCCCGGCAGTTATCGCGACGCTATTACCGGCGATGGCACTAGTCGTCCCACGGTAGGGTTCGCAGTGGTTGGATTGACTAATAATGTACCTGACCGGTTGATCTTCCCGAGTGTGGAACCGCCGGTTAGTATGATAATGCTACGAGTGTCTTGGTTTTAGTGTAGGACTAGCGCATCGAAATGTTGGTCGGGGTGCACGAACGAATGCCTCCGAAGGCAAGTTTCGGGGGGGGTGAGATGTTGAACTCCTCATGTTAGGAGCTCAGAAAATTCTTAGAATCTGCGGCCCCCCCAGCGTGGTTAAGAGCTCAGAATATTCCTAGTATCTGCTGCCACCCCAGCGTGGGATGGCTCGCCCTACTCTTGCCTGGCGTCTAGGAACAGCACGAGGCAAGCAATGCCAACATGGCCATGCTGCGCGCCTTGTCAGCCGCGTACGTCGCAGTTCGGATATACCCCCCACCGTGGAACCCGGGACGCTTGGCCGTGGCCGATTCTGAAATACAACTGGGTTTTTCACGTGTCGAATCACTTCCCGCGGGTCGGATCGGGTCAGGGTGGCCCGACCCCAACCCGTGAGATTGGAAAACCTCTTGACCCGACGCGACCCGCTTGTGATATTTTTAAACCACCTGGCCTAACCCGGCTCGACCCGCGAGGTTTTGAACATCTCGTGGTCCGCCCTTGGGCTGGGTCATGACCCGTGAAAACGCCCTGAAATACATCAATCCCCACCGTCCCTCCCGGACTCTTTTTCCATTTTTTGAAGTCCCGAAGGTTGTTTTGTCCATCCGCACACCAGAACATATCTGGATTCCTCTGCCTTCGTTGGTGTGGAAAAGGAGATTCACGATGCGCTCCGTTGTGTGGGTCCTGGTACCCCCCAATCCCCGCCAGACGTTTAGTGGTGCTGTATATTTTTGCGGGCGATCGACTACACGAAGTTCAGTGGGTTGGTTCTGCGGAGGCGGTTGTCGCCATGCTTCTTTTATCAAACTAACATAACCGAACGACTCTGGGCACCCCACCCAACTTGCCACGGTTGGTTCGATAGGATGGATCCCGCGCTCCTCCCTGGTGTGCTCGACTTTGGTGCTCCTTGGCGCGGCAAAGTGGTTGAGCCCCCCCCGCCCTCGGCTGTCCGTCTCGAAAGGGATGCGTGGCCAATGGTTAAATGGCTTAGGGCAAGTAACAAATGAGACCCTCCCTCCCCCCCCTCGCCTTCCCCCGACCCACCCCGCCTCCCCCGACGCGTGCCCGACTTTTGGTGGCGCTGGACAGGAAAAAATCTTGGCCTCTGATGGCGACGACAAGGGCAAGTTCACGAAAGGCATCTTTGTTCCCGCTGAGGCGGACGTGGGGGTCGTTACTCTGTGAGTGATGGACCGTTGCAGTACGGTATGTTTGATGTTCGAGCCCCGCTGTCGTTGCCCCGGCAGCGCTCGGTAGCAAGAATAAGCGCCCCCCCCTCTCGTGGCCCGATGAGCGATGGGACAGGGGGCGCAGTCCCATCTGTGATTCGCGATAATTTGATTTGCATGCCTAGGCCAAGGAGTCGTTCATCGTGGCTGCTCGTTAGTTGCTTTCAGTGTCAGGTCACGCGTGTTGCGGTGTCGTTGTACACCACTTCCCTGAGCTCCTCGGTTTAGGAGGGTCTATGCTGATGTTACTGTAGTTGCGCAGCACTGTCCACTAGGTGACTTTTACAGGAAAATTGAAACTGTAACGCGATGAACAGTCCCAGTGGCCTAGGTAGTCAAGGAATGGTTCAAGGAATGGTTCGAAGAAAGGTTGTAAATCACAAGCGGTATTCCGATGATATCGGGTGTATAGTGCAATAATTAGTTGCATTACAGCAGGGGTCCCCCAGTAAGCCGGTGGTTTGCCAGACCAATATGACCGCCTTATGAAGGGAAGATGCATTGTTCGTTCCAGGTTATGAGTGCAGTTCCCCCGTAGCCAAGCGATTTTGACCGCCTTAAAGTGGGATACCGCCTTACTCAGACCGCCTTGTTGGAGGACCCTTAGTGTATTATACCGTCAGTCAAATACATTTTATCCTAGAAAAGGTATCGTACTTCTTTCGCGCTAACAGCGCGCATCAGGTGTTGAGTGAGGCACAGACTTCCTCTAGCGAGAAGCCTCAAGAAAATGCAGGTTCGCCCCTATCCGTAGCCTGCCTCGCGAAGTGATGGGAACGGTGAGAAGCGGAGCCTCGCTCGAGGATTTGAAGCGACTGCTCGTGTTGTGCCTTGTGCCCTGTTCGTCGTGTAAGTGTCGGGCACCCCAACGCAACACGATGGTGTCGCGCTTCAGATCTAAGCACATGTTTGCGAAATACCTTCATGAGCTCAGTGTGCTTTGTGCTGCGCGTTACAGCAAAACCCGCTCTGTTGACCCCTGGTACCAGCTAGCACTTGGGCGAGTCACCGACCTATATCCTTCATGAGAACATTCGCGCCCGGCAGCATGCCCGATATACCACATACACAGCTTGCAAAGATGAATTTCGACGAATTGTTCGATTTCACAGCTGAAGTGCATGTTTAATAACTAAATAATTCTGGAAAACATGATATTCTTGCACAGAGCGAAGTGTGTGTACGTTACTAGTACAGGCTTGGAGAATCTTGTGTTTCGGTACTTGGTTCGTTTCGTATATTTTTTGTTTGTTGTCAGCGCAGTTTTGGTTGTTCGTTAATACCAATCCTCGCACACCGATCCTACATGCAGGAAAAAATGGATCAGAGAAATTGCATCCGGCGGTCCGGCTTGGGCAAAGGGCTGCGACACTACCTTGCCTTCACGTGAACTCAAGCGCGATGTGCTCTTCGACGTCTACGAGGTGCCAGCGTTGGTGCATTTTGTTGCTGCGGTTGGCATTGTTGATGGTACCTCGCGCTAGGCGAGATGTGTGAAATGAGTCTCGCCGTGAGCACGATTGCGTTGGCGTGGGGCCATTTGTTGAGGTGGCGCTGCTGCGGTTGACAATATTGTCGGTACCGTGCGCTAGGCGAGACATGTGAGATGAGTCTCCTTGGTTCGTTCCCCCGGGGTGATAGCTTTGACGATCGGCGGAACTAGGTTGGTAGGCGATAGCGCTAAGTTCGAGTAGCGCGTATGTATGGCCGTCTATCGGGAAACCTATTCTGCTGCTGCTCATGATGATATTTCTGCTCCTGCTTTTCCTGTTGCGACGGCTGTTACTGTTACTATTGCTGTCCATGTTGGTGTTGGTGTTGGTGTTGGTGTTGGTGTTGGTGTTGGTGGTGCTGTCACCGTTGGTGTTGGTGTTGATGTTGGTGTTAGTGTTGGTGTTGGTGATGCTGTCACCGTTGGTGTTGGTGTTGGTGTTGTTGCTGTTACTGTGGCGGGTGTTGTTGCTGTAATGGCTGTTGCTGCTGCCGCGACGTGGAATGGTTTGAAGCATTAACACATCGCACAGATCACGACCTATTCAGTCTGGATCGTCTAGATCATCTAGATCCTGTATCTTTCTTGCAGGATGTGTAGAGTACAGATCATTGCAGGGCCTGCGGAGTACAGATCCTTGCAGGATATGTGGAACCTTGATCTGTAGATCATAGAATCAACCCAAGAAACATGCGCTAGATCATGCCGATCGTACAGCTCCCACCAGACATCGTTGTCTATTGGCCATGCAGATCATATAGATCGGGAAGGCACCTGTCTGCCCTGGGATGCAGATCATCTATAGATCATCTATAAGGATGTGACGCGTCCAATTTATGAAAATGTTACGCACATGTCTTTCAGCCGCGGAGGTAGAATTTGCGGGGCTTCTCACCCTGTCAGGGACGATTTTCGCCCGGTTCGCTATTCGGGCACTCGAGCTCGCCTTGTTGTCAACGCTGCATCGTAGAAAATGCTCCAATCAGCAACTCCAAAACTAAACTTCATGTCGACACTGCATATCACGTTCGAACAGGAAAGTACCAAATAGAACACTCTTCCAAGTTTGGAGTGGCTGGACTGCCCTCTTTGTATTCGTTTGCTTGTTTACCCGCTCTGATACCGCCTGAACAGCAATCGAATAAGAACGTGCGAAACGGCACACTGTTCGATGTTTCGAGTCGCTGGGTTGCTTACTCTGTATCCGTTTTGGCGTCTTTTTCAATGATGCAGCAACACACCAAGAGCTGCACCTCGTGCATGGGAGCTTTGAAGAGGGTGAACCAAGGCCTGCCGGCAGCAAAAGCTGCCGCAGTGGCGTCTTTGGTCTGGGTAAGGGCACTTTTTTGTGTGTTGTTTTGAGGCTGTGGGGGGCGCGGGGGGGGGGGCGGGCGGGCGAGGGCAACTTAATCTGTGCGCGGAAACTATAAATACTTCAAGGGGACAAATCTGACGATTGTGGAAGGAATGCTTCACTTTA
Source organism: Undaria pinnatifida (assembly GCA_012845835.1). Taxonomy (NCBI): domain Eukaryota; class Phaeophyceae; order Laminariales; family Alariaceae; genus Undaria; species Undaria pinnatifida. The sequence goes on from JABAKD010000004.1 coordinate 6,651,686, forward strand.
TCATGTATATGTTTCCTCCGGCGGGTGGATGAATGTGTACCGAAAGCTCTCAACACTTCCGCGAACATGTCGTACGTTAGTTGGTGTTTTCCTATGTTTTCGACATGGTGTACGAGTCGTTTAATGCGGTTGCTTCGCTTTTCATTGAAAAAAAACCAGTAACGGTGGTAATTTTAGAATGATCTTCAAGTCCATTCTTGCTCACCCCCTCTTGTCGGCGGATGTTGTGGTTCACTCGTCATTCTTCGTCGCCCCGGAAGGCGGTATTGAAGGGAGCGCGTGCTGTGGGTGCCTCGGCCTCGCCTACCGGCTCCGTTCTGAACCTGGTGACGGCGAGGGCAATGGTTCCCGGCCTGGCTTTAATGTTCACAAGCCTCGGGTCCATGAAGGTAAGCTACATACCAAAATGACACTTGTTTGTAACCTGCAAGCCTTTTTTTCTTACGCTAAAACTAAAAACGACAAGCCGAAAGTGCGAGAGCGCGAGTTGACAAAAAGTCGATGCAAGCTCGACGATCTGCAAGTTCTTTTTAAAATAAAACTTGAAATTGTTGCACCCAACGCAGCCAGAGTGCTATTATAGTGGGCAATATTTGATGCAAATCGACGAACAGTGGGCATGCTGAACCTTACGCAAGACCAAAATGAAGGCGCGTACTGCGGCGGGGGAGGGGGGGGTATGACACGGGTGAGGGAAAAATCTCTTACGACTTGAGCTGGAAAGTACAAGTGACGATACAAATAAATAACAAAATAAAAGCCTCCGGCCCCGAACAAATGAAAAACGTTCGACCCCGACAATAATAGATACGAATGTACAAACTCTCGCTCCTCTCTGCCTCCAGGGCGAAACGGCGCTGAAGCCCGAACAATACCTAAAAAAGCGATTTTTGGTTTGTCCGGGACATGGTTGGGGCGGTGCTTATGTTGAGATATCGATGTCCACGGTTCTCGTGGGTGCCAGGAGGCGCTTGGGAGACATTCTCACCCTCTTGGCGGTGTAGCCACTGCGTGGTACGGTCGTCGCAAGTAAAGCACATGCTTCGGGCTTGGTGGGAAAATAGTAAGGAGAGGCATTTGTGTAAGATGGGGAAGTTCGATGTATATATCAAACCTAGAACGGCAGAAAGGGCGCACGTGTTTCGCAGCCAAGCATCGTCCGCGGTATTCCAACAGCAAGAACTCGTCCCCTCGACACGTCGGGGGGCGGTCGGTTTGCTCGCGCGTCTCGTCCTTGTAGCTTCTGATACTTGACTCTGTGAAGAGTCTCCATCGGGCCATGCTCTACGTGGCTGCAAGATGCACGCTTTTAGGTAGCTCATCTGCAGGACCGGTTTCGCGCTTCAACGTGTTCGTTTGTACCGCCGAGACAATGATTGCCGTCGATGGAAAGCGACACTGGGGAAGTGGTTCCGCCACAGGGATCAAGCACCGTGCTTGTGGCTTTGCGGGCGGCATACAGCCAAATATTTTTCTTAGTGCGGGTCAATCCAGGCGATTATGTCGCGGGAGTTGTTTGTGGGTTAGGAAAGTCGGCCGGGATGGCCGTCGGGCAGCGAGTTGATGACAGCATCTAGTCGCGCCCCTATAAGCCAAGAACTGTTGTATGTTCTGCGCCTTCACGCATCATTGTGTGCATGCAGTGGATTGTATGCGGCCTCCTACCCCAGCCGGTGGTCCTTCCCTCATGTCATTGTTTTCTTGTACTCTCCATCTGCCACCGGACTGCGGTCGGTTGTCTCACGCAAACTTTACTCCCCCCTATTAATAGTATACTACGGCGCCCTTGAAAGTAGTCGTCGACGCAGATAGTGAATTCGTTTTTGTCGTGTTGCATATCCGCACCCAAGCACAAATTATTGCAGCCACCGTTTTTGGAGTTGCCTATACAAGCAGATACATTACAGTAGTTCTTCTTGTTTTTCGTGCAAACTTTTCAAGTGAAAAACGTAGTCGCTTTGGTTTCGTGTTGCTTTTCCAAGAGGTCATGTGACGGTATGTGACGATTGTTGTTGCTGTTGCTGTTGCTGTTGCTGTTGCTGTTGCTGTTGCTGTTGCCGTTGCTGTTGCTGTTGCTGTTGCTGTTGCTGTTGCCGTTGCTGTTGCTGTTGCTGTTGCTGTTGCTGTTGCTGTTGCTGTTGTTGCTGTTGCTGTTGCTGTTGCTGTTGTTGCTGTCGCTGTTGCTGTTGCTGTTGCTGGTGGTGCTGGTGCTGGTGCTGGTGCTGGTGCTGGTGTTGTTGTTGCCGTTGCTGTTGCTGTTGCTGTTGTTGTTCTCACATTAACGCACATAATCAAGTATGTGGTCACAGGACAGGCTCCAGTCACTCTGGAGCTGAAGAATACCCCAGGGAAAGAAACACAAACAAACCAAAGGTGGTACACGCATATATCACAGCTGACGCAATTCATGCCTCCACCAGAAACATATAAAAGTGAAATCGGGAGTCAGCCAACAATGTGCCAGGTACTGGTGCATACGTGTCACTACTCGCGCCTGGAAAAACCGGCTACACCGCCTGCCACCCAAGGAAGACTACCACGTATATATTGCACGTAGTATATATCACTACGCATACGCACCACAGACGCAAGTCAAGTGGAAAAAAAGAAACAAAGAAAAACATAAAAGATGAAAAAAGAAAATACAAGAAAAAAAAAGAAAAGGCAAGATAAGCAAGAAAAGACAAGACAAGGAGAGGAAGCAAAGAAAGGAAAGGGAAAAAATGTCATACTAGCAGACCCTAGGAACTGACGGAAGACGGCATTGGGCTCATAGAGGGTATCAAGTGCCTCATCAATGGCACTGGGGAGAGAATGCAACAAGGCGAAGACAGGGCGGTCTTACGCTATCTTGTGACGGCCGTTGGAAAAATCTCTCACGACTTGAGCTGGAAAGTACAAGTGACGATACAAATAAATAACAAAATAAAAGCCTACGGCCCCGAACAAATGAAAAACGTTTGACCCCGACAATAATAAATACTAATGTACAAACTCTCGCTCCTCTCTGCCTCCAGAGCGAAACGGCGCTGAAGCCCGAACAATACCTAAAAAAGCGATTTTTGGTTTGTCCGGGACATGGTTGGGGGGGTGCTTATGTTGAGATATCGATGTCCACGGTTCTCGTGGGTGCCAGGAGGCGCTTGGGAGACATTCCCACCCTCTTGGCGGTGTAGCCACTGCGTGGTACGGTCGTCGCAAGTAAAGCACATGCTTCGGGCTTGGTGGGAAAATAGTAAGGAGAGGCATTTGTGTAAGATGGGGAAGTTCGATGTATATATCAAACCTAGAACGGCAGAAAGGGCGCACGTGTTTCGCAGCCAAGCATCGTCCGCGGTATTCCAACAGCAAGAACTCGTCCCCTCGACACGTCGGGGGGCGGTCGGTTTGCTCGCGCGTCTCGTCCTTGTAGCTTCTGATACTTGACTCTGTGAAGAGTCTCCATCGGGCCATGCTCTACGTGGCTGCAAGATGCACGCTTTTAGGTAGCTCATCTGCAGGACCGGTTTCGCGCTTCAACGTGTTCGTTTGTACCGCCGAGACAATGATTGCCGTCGATGGAAAGCGACACTGGGGAAGTGGTTCCGCCACAGGGATCAAGCACCGTGCTTGTGGCTTTGCGGGCGGCATACAGCCAAATATTTTTCTTAGTGCGGGTCAATCCAGGCGATTATGTCGCGGGAGTTGTTTGTGGGTTAGGAAAGTCGGCCGGGATGGCCGTCGGGCAGCGAGTTGATGACAGCATCTAGTCGCGCCCCTATAAGCCAAGAACTGTTGTATGTTCTGCGCCTTCACGCATCATTGTGTGCATGCAGTGGATTGTATGCGGCCTCCTACCCCAGCCGGTGGTCCTTCCCTCATGTCATTGTTTTCTTGTACTCTCCATCTGCCACCGGACTGCGGTCGGTTGTCTCACGCAAACTTTACTCCCCCCTATTAATAGTATACTACGGCGCCCTTGAAAGTAGTCGTCGACGCAGATGGTGAATTCGTTTTTGTCGTGTTGCATATCCGCACCCAAGCACAAATTATTGCAGCCACCGTTTTTGGAGTTGCCTATACAAGCAGATACATTACAGTAGTTCTTCTTGTTTTTCGTGCAAACTTTTCAAGTGAAAAACGTAGTCGCTTTGGTTTCGTGTTGCTTTTCCAAGAGGTCATGTGACGGTATGTGACGATTGTTGTTGCTGTTGCTGTTGCTGTTGCTGTTGCTGTTGCTGTTGCTGTTGCTGTTGCTGTTGCTGTTGCTGTTGCCGTTGCTGTTGCTGTTGCTGTTGCTGTTGCTGTTGCTGTTGCTGTTGCTGTTGCTGTTGTTGCTGTTGCTGTTGCTGTTGCTGTTGTTGCTGTCGCTGTTGCTGTTGCTGTTGCTGGTGGTGCTGGTGCTGGTGCTGGTGCTGGTGCTGGTGTTGTTGTTGCCGTTGCTGTTGCTGTTGCTGTTGTTGTTCTCACATTAACGCACATAATCAAGTATGTGGTCACAGGACAGGCTCCAGTCACTCTGGAGCTGAAGAATACCCCAGGGAAAGAAACACAAACAAACCAAAGGTGGTACACGCATATATCACAGCTGACGCAATTCATGCCTCCACCAGAAACATATAAAAGTGAAATCGGGAGTCAGCCAACAATGTGCCAGGTACTGGTGCATACGTGTCACTACTCGCGCCTGGAAAAACCGGCTACACCGCCTGCCACCCAAGGAAGACTACCACGTATATATTGCACGTAGTATATATCACTACGCATACGCACCACAGACGCAAGTCAAGTGGAAAAAAAGAAACAAAGAAAAACATAAAAGATGAAAAAAGAAAATACAAGAAAAAAAAAGAAAAGGCAAGATAAGCAAGAAAAGACAAGACAAGGAGAGGAAGCAAAGAAAGGAAAGGGAAAAAATGTCATACTAGCAGACCCTAGGAACTGACGGAAGACGGCATTGGGCTCATAGAGGGTATCAAGTGCCTCATCAATGGCACTGGGGAGAGAATGCAACAAGGCGAAGACAGGGCGGTCTTACGCTATCTTGTGACGGCCGTTGGAAGACCCACAATTTTCAAGACGATTATGGCCAGACCCAGACTCTAGTCTCTTGGGCAGGACGCCCCCCCTTCCCCCCTCCCCCCCCCCCCCCCTTACTCCCTTCTCTTTCTCCGTATGCGACACCAGTCAGGAATATATTGTTTTCAGGGCCTTTTCACTGATCGGATCTCTCCTCGCGGGTCGGACCGGGTCAGGATGACCATGTCCTGACCCTACCTGACCCGTGATGTTTGAAAACTTCCTGACCCGTATCGGACCCGACCCGTGCGATTTTGAAAACTCCCTGACCCGATCCGACCTGACCCGTGAGATTTCGAATAGCTACTCACCGTACCCGACTCGACCCGATAGTTTTCGAAAGCTTCCTGCCCCGCAAGCCGGCTCGTGACCCGTGAACGGCCCTGGTTATTTTTTGAAAACTCCCTGACCCGATCCGACCTGACCCGTGAGATTTCGAATAGCTACTCACCGAACCCGACTCGACCCGCGAGTTTTCGAAAGCTTCCTGCCCCGCGAGCCGGCTCGTGACCCGTGAACGGCCCTGGTTATTTCTGGCCAGGGAAAAATTGTTGCGTAACGCAGGGTGTGTCCACTATTTTCGGTACCAAAGAGTCTTTATCATTATTTGTGAGTTGAACTCGAGTCTGAAAATAGCTGCCGAATTCGCAAGTGCTGTCGCGTACTACTATAGCCATTTTTTCTTGGTGTTGCCTTTCAGAGCAGATAACGTAGTCGCTTTTCTGTTGGTATTGCCCGTTTAAGAAGATAACTTACTGTGGTAGCTTTTTCTTTCTGTGTTACCTATCGCACTAGACGACGTCGTGGCTTTGTGTTTGTGTTGCCTATGCAAGCGAATAACGTTGTAGTCGCCTTTTTTCTTCGTGTTGCGTATCCAAGCAGACAATGCAGCCGCCTTTTTTTTCGTGTGACCTATCCAAGGGTGAGCGTAATCGTCTTTTTTTAATGTTGCCTGTTCAAGCAGACAACGATATGATCACCTTTCTTTTTTGGTGTCGAGTTCATGCAGATAACGTAGTCGCTCATTTCTTTTGACGTGTTTTCCTCGTTTCGCTCCCGCCTCCGGTGCGTGCTGTGCTCCAAACAGGTGCTGGAAACTGTGCAGAAGTCGCTCACGACGGGCAGCTACCACCACCAAGACAACGACTAGACGCACTCCGCCCGTTCTGAAATATCACATGAACGACAACGTTCTGATGGGCGCACCAATCCGATAGGGAACATATGCGTTCCCTGTATGAGAATGCTGTGCACATAGGCTTGCACGGCGGTGGTGCAGGTCATATACACAATTGAGTAGTGCCGTGCTTGACACGCGGCAAAATCGGCGGGTAGATGGCTGACTACAACCATGGCTTTGATTCTGTCGCGAACTTTGTTTTGCTCTATTGGGCGGTGCTGTGGTTGACACGCGGAACAGTCGGTGGCAAGATGGGCGAGCGTAACGACGCCTTTGGTCGCGGCTCGCGACCTGTTTTGTTGTATTGAGTGATGCTGTAGTTGTCGCGCGACAAAGCCAGTGGTTTCTGGGAGCCCCTCTTGGTGTTTGGCAGTGCACGCCTGGTTTCATAGTCGAAAATTGTTTGATGCTCGTGGGGAGAAACAAAAGTCTAGCCGCGGGAAACAGTCGTCTCCTCAGATACCACCAGAATACTATACAATACACGGCCAACAACACTACCAAACAATTTGTGCAAATTACGTTACCAAACAAAATTCACAAGCAAGTTAAAAAGTCAAGTTCACCACTAATCACTACCAGGTAGGTATGCAAATACAACACTGAGCACTGAGCACTGAGCACTTTACACGGGTATACCACCAAAGACATTTATACAAGATATCACGCTCGTGGCCGATCCTCGCTGTAGATGGGGGAAGCCTGTTTTCTCTCGTACGAGAGCGTTCGAGATGGAGCACTGTGTGCCGGAGGTTAGTACAGGGAAATTTTGTCGGTCGGTAGAGCTGGAATACGGTGTACGGGGAGTTTAGTGTCGCTAAGTTGTCGTAAGATGGAGCGGTAGGTCTATAGCATTTGCTTTTGAATTGGTGAGCCCAAGGAATGGTTCCCTTATCAAATAGTTAACTGGTAAATACCAGGGGTATAATTTTGTAAGCGGTGTTATTGTTATAACTACAGAATGATGATATCTGGCGGAACGTCTAGTGGATAGACGGGAAAAAGAAACGAGGGCTTCGGTCCTGGCGCGAAGCTGTGGCTCTCTCTTGGTGTGTTTGAGACGGCGATGGATTGGTGTCATTACGTTGTCGAAACGTGTAGCGGTATAGCAATCGCTTTTAAATTGGTGAACTCTGTCAAGATATAGGCGACATTAGCCTACTGTCATCATCATATGTTCAGTATAGCGAATGTACAGCTCCATGTTAGCACTTGCTGCAACGCCACAGCAGCAGTAGGTAGCCTACAGAGTTGCTCATCGATGTGGCAATGCCATCTAATACTCGTAGCGGATTCTGGTAGGCGCTATCTGCGTAGCCAATGAGTATCGGCAAAACCTACCAGGTTCCAGGTAGTTCGCGCTCTTGAACGAGAGCTCTCCGTAGAAAGTATTTCAGGAGAATATTCGAGAGTTATCTGACAATCCTGAATCTGCCTGTAGGCTTCTCGAGCATGGCAGACATCTAGACGTTGTTCGCCCAGAGTTCTGGAACCTGACTGTTCTGCCAACGTCGAGGAACCAAGGTGGAGAACCCACACTGTTCCGCCCACTCTCTTCTCAACCGCATCTGAGCGTCTTCCCCGTTTTTCGGTCGGTAAGCTTTAGCTCGGCCATGTTCAACTCGAAATATGTGTCTTGACCATATGTGATGCTCGAGCTCGTCTCGCAACGACTCTGCGAGCAATCCCTGAAGACCGTCATCGGTCGGCCACATGAGTGTTCTAGTTTGTCAATTGGTTATGGGCCTCGTGACGTACTAGCTAGCGTGCTGTACTTGCGCTGGGGAGATTACGGGGGGTTGCACCACAGGCGAGAGGCTCGTTTGGCTCATTTTTTCTGCGGGGCCTAGTGGATTTTGCAGTAACTACAACTATCTCAAGCAATCACCAGTCGAACCACCACTTTTACTCGTCAACGCGTCGGGCGATCGCTTCTTCTTCGTCGTCTTGACGAACCAAACAAAGATGACCAACCGAAACCAACCTTTGTGGACCCGGAGGTGGATCATCAGCAGTTGAGGAGTTCACGGACGGTAGTCCCGCATAACTTCCAACAGCCCGACACAGCTCGGTTCTTTGACCTAAGCGGTCCGACTTCGACTCGGGCGCGTGATGTTCGGCGGGCCGACACAGCTCGGTGCCCTGGTTGCAACGACCCGACTACGCATCGCACTCGTGATGTTTGCCGCTCGGCTTGGACTTGGGCGCATCATTTCAGCACGGACACTGCTATACACAGCTGTGAAGCGTGATTTTTCAATTATAGTACTGTAAGGCGCGCGAAGCGTGCACCGCCTTTTTTTCTTGGTTTTTCAAGGAAAAAAAACCCTCCTAAATCGGACCGCATACGAAGGTAGGGCGCCTTGAACGACTTTCTCTGTGTGTATGTTTGTGTAAGGCAACATTTTTTCGGCCACGATTGTCCACCGCACTCAACGTACACGGCACCAAGGCCAGTCCCGACGGGTTCCGTGCACTCTGAAAAAAGCATACGACTCTTCTCGAACTGGTTTCGCTGTAAGTCCTCGAGAGTCGAGGCAGGTGCGGCAACGTGCGTTTTCACCGCCACCAAAACTGGCATGTTTTTCGAGTTTTTCAAATCATCGTACCAATGTACCAGAAAGGAGAAACACTGCTGAACCGCGTCTCATCTGCCCAACAAATCGACAGCACGTGATGAAACGGCCTTTTTTTTTTCTTTTTCTTTTCATCCTCCGGCGGATGGGAAAAAAAAAAGCTTAAGCTCACCACACTTCCACGTATTTTCATACGCGTCGTGTGTGTGTCGATTTAACTCAGTTGCTTTCGCAGCCCAACGCTAGCTGGCGCACCCTTCGGGTCCCATTGTAGGTATAGCGTAAGCTGTCCCTATCAGTGGTCTTCGTTACAACCCCGGCAGCGCAAGCTGCCGTTGTATACTATACGGATGCGTGTGTATGTCGACCCGGCCTGTCCCCTGAGGGTCAGTCCTGTCCCCTGAGGGTCAGTAATAATCATTCCGTGCACTGATACTGTAAAACCCACATGGAGGGTAATAGATTATATTATAAAAAATGAAAATACACTCCAGCTGTGAGATCGAAGATTTCGTCGAAACTCATCTTTGCAAGCTGTGTAATACTCCGATCGCGCGTATTACGAGTTATGTATCCTCATTAAGGATATAGTAGGTCGGCGACTCCCCTTACAACTACAGTGTAGCTATCAGGGTCAACGGGGTGATTTGAGTCAGTCTGCGCGCGGAAACTATAAAACCCGTTTCTGAGGGGGGCAAAATCTGACAGCTGTGGAGGGGAATGTATCCTTTTATCTAGAGTGTCTTGTAGTCGAATAACCGGTGAGGGGGGGGGCGGAGTTTTGAAGGACGTGGGGGCCTGGTTTTGATCAAAAGCGAGCGGGTTTGGAGGGGGGGGGGAGGAGGGGGGGCAATTTGTGCGTGTAATCTATAAATCCTTTCAAGGGGATAAATCTGACGGTTTTGAAAAAAAAAAAAAAAAAAAAAAAGTGCATCAGTTTATTTTTTTTTTGGGGGGGGGTTGGGGCGGGGGGGGGGGGGGGTTCGTGTGGGGCAGCTCAATATGTGCGTGGAAACTATACATTATTTTGAGGGGATAAATGTGACGGTTTTGGAAGTAATGCATCAGTTTATCATGTATATCCTGGGGTAGGTCATTATAGGAGGTATGGTAATATCATGTGACATGGTCAGTAGAACCCGCACAGAGGGTGGGGGTTATAGACTAATAAGCATGATACTATCACATGATATCGCCAACAGGCGGGTTTATGCCTGTGCGCAACAAGTCTGATGTGTGATGTGTATTACTGCATATATAATCTACGGAGATGGTCGAATGGAACTATTGATAAGATTGGCGGTGCCAATCTTCGATATGTTCGAGGTGATCGTCATCATGACGTGCACACAGGCAGGGGGAATGTTGGTTTATGCCTGTGCACAAATCTAATTTACTACGTGGTATTTTGGTGCGTATGTATGTGATGGTAGCTTCTTCGGAGACGCGGGGGAACCTACATATGGTTTCCCGAACGGATGTAATGAAATAAATAAGTGGGCCCTACTCCCATGATTAGGGTCACCACGTGTATTTTAAGTGGGAAAAGCCCCTGACTGAGTGGCACTTCCTTCTTTTTCGTACTTCAATCTATACATCTTCTCTCTTCTTCCCAGCCCGATGGCTCTCCGGATTTCGTGACTTCTGTCTCCGTGAGTGATCCAGCTATGCGTCTAGCACCCGTACACGTCGATAATCAAACACAACAGGCGTAGTTATCATTGTAGGTGTAGTCTATCCATTCTGCGAACCTATACTATTATAATCCTAATAGAGGGGATGTAGGAAGAAAGGTTTTGTTACAAAGCGCAGAACAACAACAGTCGGAGTGTGATTTTTATATCTATCACTATGTATGATCAATAGTACACATTTACATTGGCGATATAAACTCATATCTCAGTAGTTTAGGCACTAGTCTGCTACTATTTATGGTAACTGTGATGGGTGGTATTTACGTTATGAAGCACATGTTTAATTGTCGTGAGCGATTATGTGTGTATGTGTCTGGTATTGTTTGCCGTGAGAAAATGATCAAGTCGAGTAAATTAATATTATAAAAATAAAAATACACTCCAGCTGTGAGATCGAAGATTTTGTCGGAACTCATATTTGCAAGCTTGTGTGTGATACTCCGATCGCGCGTATTACGGGTTGTGTGTGCTCATTAAGGATATAGGTCGGCGACTCCCCTTGCAACTGCAGTGTAGCTATCAGGGTCAACGGGGTGATGCGGTCCGTGCGCGGAAACTATAAAATTTGTTTTGAGGGGGACAAAATCTGACAGCTGCGGAAGGAAATGCATCAGTTTATCAAGTGAATTCTGTGAAGTCAAATAACCGGTGAGGGGAGGGCGGAGTTTTGAAGGACGTGGTAGCCTGGGTTTGATTAAGAGGGAGGGGGGGGGGGGGGGGGGGGGGCAGCTCAATCTGTGCGTGGAAACTAAAAATCCTATCCTGTAGGTCGTACAACCAGTGATGAGAGAGCGGAGCGTTCGAGGGGGTGGGTGGGGGGGGGTTGGGGGGGAGGGGGGGGAGGGGGGGGGGGGGGGGGGCGAAAGGTTTTTTTAAACAACACTTCTAGGTTGCATAGATGTAGAGGTTTGCTATACGCGTGGTGCTAGGTCTAGGCGATGGTGCGGGTGGTGGGGAAGGAGGGGGCGTTGGGGGGGGGGGGGGGGGGTTGCAGCAGAGGCATGGATGGCTCTAGAAAGATAGTGAGGTGATATCAACTGCGTGGAAGTGTTTATCACTCTGGCAGATTTCCCTAGTAGGTGGGGCGTTTGAGCAAGAGGGAACGGAAAAGAAAGAAAAAAAAAAGGGGGGAGGGGGAGGGGGTTCCGGGGGCGGGGGGGGGGAGGGTTTTCAAGAGGTTTAGGTCACATATAATATAAAAATACACTCCAGCTGCGAGATCGAAGATTTGGTCGAAACTCATCTTCATGCAAGCTTGTGTGTGATCCTCCGATCGCTCGTATTATGCATATATGTAGGGGTTTGTTATACGCGTGGTGCTAGGCGATCATGCGGGTGGTGGGGAAGGAGGGGCGTTGGGGGCGTTGGGGGAGAGGGGGGGGGGTGAATGAAAGCTACGTCATGGATGGCTAGAAAGATAATGACGAGATATCGAATGCGTAGAAGTGTTTATTACTCTGGCTGATTTCGATTGTAGGTGGGGCGTTTGAACAAGAGGAAAAAAAACGGGGGGGGGGGGGGGGGGCGGAAATGAGTTGGAGCTACGGTATGGGTGGCTAGAAAGATAATGACGTGGTATCAAATGCGTAGAAGTGTTTATTACTCTGGCCGATTTTGATTGTAGATGGGGCGTTTGAACAAGAGGGCGAAAAAAAACGGGGGGCGGGGGGGCAGGGGGCGGAAATGAGTTAGAGCTACGGTATGGATGGCTAAAAATATAATGAGGTGATATCAGCTGGCTGACAGAGTTTTCAGAAAAATGGGAACGGAGCCTAAAATGAGAACCAAGCGTTATCTCCAGAACCATGTGGTGTATCAGAGAACCGAAATAATCCTGCGAAACCCCTTGGCCAGCCCTGTGAGAGGAGCTCGTCAGAACGGTCATGCTCCATCTCATGCCTTCGGGTGGGCGCAAAAAGCGATATACGCTGGCTCTATGGTGATTTCTCTAGATGCTGGCTACCGAGGCGATGCCGAGGACTTCCAGCCTGAGCGACAGCTTATTCGAAGGCTGCTGTACAGCCCCACAGGACTGTCACTTTTTTTTTTTGAGTTGTACATAATTGGTTTGCTTTCTAAAAAAACCCGTCCGTTCTCATTTTAGGCTCCGTTCCCATTTTTCAGAAAACTCTGTTCCTGATAGTGTTCACTACTCTGGCAGATTTTGCTTTTAGGTGGGGCGTTTGAACAAGAGGGATCGGGGGGGGGGCGTGGGGGCGGGCGGGACACTTCAATATGTTGTGCGCGGAGACTATAAATCCTCATAGCGGACAAAGCTGACGGTTGTAGCAAGAAGACATCCCTTTATATCACCTGCCTGGTATTGTATATTATTCTAGAATATTTGTTGTTAGATGGCCAGAAAGATAATGAGGTGATATCTGCCGGCTGGTAGTGTTTACTACTCTGGCAGATTGTGATTTTAGGTGGGGCGTTTGAACAAGAGGGGTCGGGGGAGGGGAGGGCGGCGGGCGGGACACTTCAATATGTGCGCGGATACTACAAGTCCTTAAAGGGGACAAATCTGACGATTGTAGCAACAAGATATCCGTTTATATCACCTGCCTGGTATTGTTTATTATTTTGGAATATTTGATGTTGGATGTGGTATGCAACACAATCTCTAGGTGTGGTAAAGAACGTGTTAAAGCTCTACCTTCCTGTAGTTGCCATTATTTTTTGACTTCGCTATTTTTATGAAAGAGATACGTATTGCCAAATGCAGCAGGCGAGGTGATGTGGTCATGCAATCTCACCACCATTGAGCACGAGGGGGAGACGTGCGAATCTTCAGTGTTTTGAATGGAACGCGTGGTGTACCCGCGCTTAATTACGTTTTCTTCGTTGTTAGTCATACTTCGTTTGGCATAGGTTTGGAGGCGATCAGGCAGACGGTATGTACGAAATACCCTACGTAATAGCTTGGTAGGGTGGTCTACCGCAATTGTAACGTATCTGCCTGTACTTCCTTTTACATTATTATTGAATCAAATAAATGTACGATTTTACGCCCATGATTTTCACCGTGCCGATGTGGGTCTCTGAGGTTGCCAATTCTAAGACAGAGATACATAATACAATTACAACAAGCGATGTGATGCGGGCATGCAATGTCACCACTATTGAGCACGAGGGTGACTTCACTTCGTTACGCATATATATGCTACTGCGTTAGTAGGTTTCAGGCGATCGTGCAGACGGCAGGTAGGCACGAAGTACCCTGCGTAATAGGTTGGTAGTGTGGTCTCCCGCAGTGTTAACACATCTGTCTGTACTTCCTTTTCACATTATTATCATCTAGTGTACGATTATACGCCCTGCTTTCTCCCGACTGTCGTCGAAGATGTTGTGGTCCTGTACATGTCGCGTCCATATCTGGTGCTCTTGTAAGTGGTGCTCATGAAAACATGACCTAGCGTGTAGTAGATGACCTCTGAGTGTTTTTCCTTTCCTTTACATCAGACCAGGTAGTATATGTCAACGCAACCGCTTGCTTGAGAACGGCAGTTATATTCCTCACACACCTTTATTATTAAACTTAAAATACACTCCAGCTGTGAGATCGAATATTTTGTCGAAACTCATATTTGCAAGCTGTGTGGGATACTCCGATCGCGCGTATTACGGGTTGTGTGTCCTCATTAAGGATACAGGTCGGCGACTCCCCTTGCAACTACGGTGCAGCTATCAGGGTCAACAGGGTGATGTTCGTCAGTCTGTGCGCGGAAACTATAAAAACCGTTTCTGAGGGGGACAAAATCTGACAGCTGCGGGAGGAAGTGCATCAGTTTATCAAGTGAATCCTGTAAGTCAAATAACCGGTGAGGGGAGGGCGGAGTTTTTAAGGACGTGGGGGCCTGATTTTGATCAAAAGGGGGGGGGGGGCGGGAGGGGGGGAGGGGGGGGAGGGGACGGGGGGCGCAGCTCAAATTGTGCGTGGAAACTATAAATCCTTCTTGTGGGGGAGAGGGGGGGAAATGTGGCGGGGGGGGGGGGGGGGAGGGGAGGGCCTCAGGTCGCATAGATGTAGGGGTTTGCTATACGCGTGGTGCTAGGTCTAGGCGATGGTGCGGGTGGTGGGGAAGGAGGGGGCGTTGGGGGCGGGGGTGGGTGGGAATTGCAGCAGCGGCATGGACGGCTCTTCAAAGATAACGAGGCGATATCCAGGGCGTGGAATTATTTATTACTCTGGCGGATTTCGCTATTAGGTGGGGCGTTTGAGCAAGAGAGAGCGAGGAAAAAAGAAAGGGTGAGGGGTGGGGGAGGGGAAGATGGGTTTTCAACAGGTTCAGGTCACATATAATATTACTTTTATAACTAGTATACCTGGCATGTATCAAGTACTGCATTGAAAATTCAATTTTACCGAGAAAAAAAGAGTAGAGTTAGTTCCGTCGCACATATAGTCTAATACCCGAGTAACCGCCACACGATATACCGACAAGCCCGCAAGCTCGTCGAGAGTAGGCCCACGACACCCACAAGCCCGCAAGCTCGTCGATAATTAGCCCATAGTACCCACAAGCCCACGAGCGCGTCGAAAACAACAGCAACATTACAACGACCTCGGCGACCTGTGCAATCCAGATGGGTGGCCGTTTCGCGTAAATGTCTGCGACATAAGTTTCAACAGAACGAATCCGGAGCCAATCTACCGCAGGAGCGATTGGGTCTGGGACGTGCTCAATGCCAATACATTACAATGCATTTCAAGTAACTCCATATAATATGATGCATCGCAGATATGACTACGGCAGGTATTGAGGCCGGGGCGCCTCATTACCACCAATTACTAGTATCAGCAGCAGCTTGACTCTGACTAGGGCTCGTGATTCTTGCCGCTCGACTCCGACTCGGGCTCATCTTTTTAACACGGACACTGCTACTACACACAGCAGTAACGCGTGATTTTTCCATTGTATCATTAGCAGCTCGACTCCGACTCGGGCGCATCATTTTCCCACGGACACGGCTAGACACAGCAGCAATGCAGCGTGATTGTTCCAGCGCCCGAAAACGCTCGACGCCGTGGTTTTCAGCGATCCGACTCAGACGTGGGCGCGTGATTCTCCTGCTGACCCTGCTATACACAGTAGGTCAGTGTGACATTTCAGCAGCCCGACTCCGCCTCGGGTGCGTGGTTTTCAGGGGCCTTGCACAACTGTACAGCCCGACACAGACTTGAGCATGTATGTGTATCAAACGTACTCGTACCACCCTAAGGGAGGCTAAAAGGGCACGTCGCCAGATTCTGGTCAACACGAAGCTGGAGTCCGGCCAGGATCTCTAAGCCAACGTAATAACGGCATTTATTTGATCCCGGTGGTCGATTTAACGAATTCCGTGGAAAACGGTCAACCGGTGCACGCTAAGCGGTACGATGACATCAGTGTCGAAGATATGCCTGCCGTGTACTTGACAACGAACGGGGCAGTCGCAGAGGCGACGACCGAGGAGTCCGACAGCTGCGCTTAGACGAGGTACTACCTATTTTTTGCCCGAACTATTTCGTGTGAGTATTTTTTAATTTGTACTCGCATTGACTTCAACAAGTGCCGGTAAATAATCGTCGACCTTATCAGTAATATTGCAGTCAGTTTGAGTTTATAATCCATCAAATACTGGTCACCGTCCGCCACGATCAGTATTTTCGCTTGTTTTTATTGTTGTAGTACTTTTTCCGTTGAGGGTTTGAGTTAAGTTTTATTTAGTTTTATTTTATTGTCGTGCACTTTCCGTTGAGGGGGAATGCTAAGCACTGGGGTGCTAGGGATCGATCTTAATGACACGTACAGCACTTCAGTTTTTCTATGAAATTTCCGCATTTTACCGAAATATGCGAGGGTTGAATCTTCATGATGAGTACGAGCCTCAGTTGGCACACAAAACAATCGTCCACCCGGCCGAGAACCGTCACTACAGAAGCAGCGCTCGAGGAAGACGCCCACGTGTTTGTCTCACTCGAGTCGGGCTTTCTCGTAGGCAGGCGTCAGTGCCTTGGAGAGTGAAATCTACCACAAACTCGTCGCGCTCCAACGCCCAATGTGACAAGAGCCTCAGCACTGCCGTCCAGCGAGCTCGTTCGGTCGGCCGCCTAGGTGCGGTCACTTCGTCAACTCGACGGCGAGAGCTCAGGAATCCACTGCGCCTTCTGCGATCAGCCATACCCTGCCAATAACTTTGGGAACGACCCTGATCAGCTTCGTGCGCTCGTGAGTGGTGGCCCAGCTCGAGCGGTGAGGCTGCCCGATCCTCTACACCCTTGTGTTAAGATACGGCCTCGGAAGGCCTGCAAGTATCCGAATTTGAGATCATTTGGATAGGTTTCGTATGATAAGGTTGGCGTTTTATATTCGGGAAAGTTAGGAAGTAGATCGGAGGCACGTGCCTCCGATCTCAGAAGCCGTCCCGGGCTCTGGTGGAAATGAATAAAGCTACATCTCTACGAAGGAAAAGAAAGTGAGTATTCTCCGAGGACCTGCTCAACTGGCAGACCTGCAGGGGGCACTCTGTGTCCCCACCTTTAATTTAACATGTGGCGTCGACGGCAGGACAGAAAGAAACGCCCTCCTCAGCCAAGAGCCGGGGGGCGACCAGGGTACCCTGTTCACGCGTAACGTGGTACAGGGCGATGTACGGGTCTGTGTGTCATCTTTTATGTTTTGTGTGTTGTATTTGTTCTACTTTGTTTTTTTCGTCTAAACACTTCCTCCCCTAGCGGGGCTGTAGGTGTTGCCACCTTCCATCCCGGGTATTTGTCGTTTCCTCGTCGAACCCCCCGCCTTGCCGATGGCCCGCGTGAGGTTTTTCGCATGACTTCTCCCTTGTGTTAGCGCCTGTGTTCCCCTCCATAGCGACGAGGACTCGCCTCGCCATAGTACCTTTTCTGTGGTTGGTTTACCGTAGAGCCTTTCCTGCCCCTCCCGCCACACCGGCGGCATGCGGCAGATTCTAGAGCCTTTTCTGCCCCCCCCGCCACACCGGCGGCATGCGGCAGGTTTTTGATGGGTGACTATTGCCTTGTTGTAGGGTTTGCGTTTCTTTCTACTGCTTTTTTTCGCGTGTTCCTGGCTCCATAGCCAGACGGTTAGAAGTGTGGGAGTGGGTTTTGAGGAGCCGCATCTTCGACTCATGGTCTAGTTCGTAGAACTGGAGTTTCCCCGAATCTCTCATATTTCTGCATATGCGACTCATCAGGGTGGGCTAGTGTCAAGATACGACCTCGAAAGGCCTGCAAGTATCCGAATTTGAGATCATTTGGATGGGTTTTGTATGATAAGGTTGGCGTTTTATATTCGGGAAAGTTAGGAAGTAGATCAGAGGCACGTGCCTCCGATCTCAGAAGCTGTCCCGGGCTCTGGTGGAAACGAATAAAGCTACACCTCTACGAAGGAAACGAAAGTGAGTACTCTCCGAGGACCTGCTCAATTGGCAGACCTGCAGGGGGCACTCTGTGTCCCCACTTTTAATTTAACACTTGTACCAAAATTCCTAGTTTTCCCCCTAAAAAATTGAAAAACTTAGAGCCCAGTTTTTTCGGCGGTGAATTTTTTTACTTTTTTCCGAAATACATGCACATAGTCTAATGCCTGGTAAAGTGTTTCGCATGCCAAGATTGCAGCAGGACGAAGACCTATTGTCATGTATGTACTATTAATACAGGACAAGGGCAGCACCATCATAAAAAGGGTGACAAGAAAACGGGACGCGTGCAGTCTTACGAGAAGGGACTTGAGCTCCCATGCATGGAAGGACTTCCCCCCGACATTTTCCACGTCGACTTCGTGATTACAAGTGTGTAGTCTATACGGAATCTGTGAGCTTCAACAATGCATTTTTTTATTACTTACGCTGTAGAATCCCAGTTTTGTGATAAAACACCAATACTGTATTGTTTTCCCAAACTTCGGAAGTTTTGGAATAACAAGAGGCTTCGATACGAATATGACCCTTGACAGGGCGTGTGTGTATTGTCGGAAACATGCATGCTGCATGTGTTTTCTTTTAACCAGTCTAAGCGAGAGACGCACGAATCGCGGCGGGTACCGCTAGCTTGGACAGTCAGTCGCCAAAATTCACAGCAGAGGAGGCTGCTTTGCATCACACAAGACGCGCCGGGAAGGAGAAAATCACTTCTTATCCTGTTCACCGTGCACGCAGAGAAAGCCCTCACGACGCACAACACGGCAGGGGTGCACCAATCATTGTTTTTTTTTTCCGAAGGCTCCTATTCTATCGAAGAGCTCTGTCAAATCCCTCACCCCAGAAGCTGATATTAGAGAAAGCTAAAATCTTTGTCCTCGATGAACCGCTCAAAGCCCAGAGTCAACAACAACCACTACTGTGTTTGCAAAAATCAAGGACGAAATTACATAGACATTGGGTGGGGGCGCCGAGAAGTGCTACCTCTTCTAGCGTAGCACGCGTCTCTCGTGCGACTCAAAAAAAAGCTCAATTGACCATGACTGCGGTAGTGGGGGGGGGCTACCCCCACTTTCGCTTCCGGGCTTGCACCACTCGCCCGAGTGACTCTGTACCTCACGGAAAAAAACACTTTTCGGCGCTATATTTGCGCAGCCTGGCTTACTTTTCCAGTGCGGCTTTTATCGTGCAGCAGATTCTTGAGAATTTTCCGAGCTCCTACCGTGAGGAGCTCGTCCCACCGTAGGGGTGAACAGATAATAAGAAATTTCCGAGCTCTTACCATGAAGAGCTCATCCCACCGTAGGGGTGTGCAGCAGATTCTAAGAAATTTCCAAGCTCCTACCATGAGAAGCTCCTCCCACCGTAGGGGTCCCAAAAAAACAAAACAGCACGAAAGCGCCATAAGTCATAGACAGCAAAGTCACCCGAGCGAGTGACCACGAGCCACTACAACAAAATTCCCCAAGCGTGGTCCCCATACCACAGCCTCGGGCAATGGTGCACAATATATACATGCTACAGTATATACAAGTATCCGGTACCGCCATCTACCGTGGACGCGTTCGCTTGACTCAGTCATCTTAAAACGGTAGGTAATACAACGGGCCAATTGTTATTATCTAAGCCCCGGGTTTACGTAGCTTCGTGTCGAACTCCCTCAGCGAGGGCGGCATGGTTCGTGATGGCACCAAAGGACCCAGTCTTATTCTCTTGCATACAACGACGTCCTCTTGCGACCACGGCCGAACTAACCGTTTTTGTGTACTAACCTTTTACGCCCACGTTTGATACAAAAACATACGCACAACCGTAGCCGGTACCAGTATGTTGCAAGTGTCCCACATCTCCCCCTGCCGAGCGGGTGCGTCCATCAGAACGCTCTCTGTGTCTTGTGTCGTTCTAACACAAGAGCAAGTGCGCTAGTCGTTGTCTTGGTGGTGGTAGCTGCCGGTCTTGAGAGATTTTACGACGAAGTCCAGCACCTGGTCGGATCACAGCGTGCATCGGCAACGGCGCCATGCTCAACATATTCGAAACAGCAAAGCGACTGGGCAACCGAGCGCCTGCTCCGAACGGCGCCTCTTTGACTCGTCTTACGACGCATGCTACGTTAGAGGTGTACCCCTTTTTGGCTGGCGCTCCTCACTTGAGCAGCTCTCTACCTCTCCCAAAACGTGATGACCAAGGCTCGGTACACGAGGGTACCCACATTTTCCCATTTTTACTACCGGCTACTTGAGCCACTCGCACTACCCAACAGTGACTCTGTACCCTCACAGACCAAACTACTTTATTATTAGGCGATCGGTTTGGCGCAGCTATAGCTTACCATTCCATTGCAGGTTCAAAACCGTCCACTCAAAACATCACGGAGAGCTGAAGTCCGCAAAATAACAAGGGGTTCACTCGCTCGAGTGACCCCGAGCCACTCCAATGCGCCCCCCCCCCCCCCCCCCCCCCGCCCCAACGTGACCTCCATACCGTAGCCTTGGGTTGATTTCGGGGAAAAGTAAAATGCTCTACTCGGTGAGCAGTCCCCATGGCCTACTGTGGGTATTGAAACGAAAACGAGTAAAAACACAAAAATGAAGTTCGACGATTTTGTTGAGTACTCCCCACACTTTTTTCAGCCAAAACCTGCCACCTCTATCGAAGCATGAGCCCTTGTTGAAAATGGTTAACGGTGGAGCAGCACGTCGACAAATGGCACCCCCTCGCTAATCACAGGAGTGAGAGAGTGGGGAGTGGAGATTTTTTTGATCCATTCAAAACTAATTCAAGGCATCATTCAATTTCCCATTCAATTTCAGCCTTTGAGGGAGACGGCACAATGAGTAAACGCCGACAAGTGTCGGTGTCCGAGACATTAGGCTCAAACAGCGGCGTACCTTGATGGCACCAAGGGCGGCGGACATCATCACTAAGCCGGGAAGCATTACCCTTGCCGTCGTCATGCTCAGGACGGGGGTGGAAGACGACCCCGAGACGCCTACAGCCCGTGCTCCTCTCAGAACCGCCTTCCGTGCCGATGAAACATGACGAGGCGCCACACACCATCCACGGGTACGACGAAAGATAAGTGCGGCGATTAACATGATGGGGAGGGGGACAAAGACAGGAGCAAGATATCGCCCTGGGGGTTTCGGGGTTTGCTATTACCGTATTTTTCTAGGAGGGAATTGGCGGGGGGGGGGGGGGGGGTACACACGAAAAAACTGACAACATTCCGCAGGCAACAGGCTGAAAGGGCCGGGTTGGTTATCGGTAAGTCGCCATGCATTCATGGAAACCACAAAGCTGACGTAACATTGGAACTCTCTAATTCTAACAACTGCGGTCGCGCCCGTGTCGTAATCCAATCACAATGAGCAGGCGGCAAATCATCGAACGCCAATATACGTACGAGTCTTCGTGCAAGATCCATCGACCTTCTCGGATGCTCTTGCCTTTTTTCGTCGCGAACTACGCTGCATGAATGCCCACTGTGCACATCAGCTTGGAGTCAGAATTAACGGAATTCAACACCAACAGCTGCATGATGCTGCCGTTATTATCTACCGTAGGATACGGGGACATCTGTTGCAGAATGCGCACCGTAAAATGTATTCTCGATGGGCTGCATCTTGTCCAAGACAGCGAATGCTCACTAGCAAATATCGAGAGCAAGCGCAACAATTGACTGGATGAACAACATGGCTCCGTGCAAACTACGACGGCAACCGCGTGAACGCGTACCGCTCCACTGCCAGAACGCGCACAAATCTTGTGACTTTTGCCATGTACGTTCGTTTGTACAGGCTGTAGAAGGCATGTTGGACCAACATCGCTAAGCGGCCATCACGGAGAAAAAATCCGTACGCTCTCATTGCGAGAATCCTCTTGACCCTATAAACGAAATCCCCCTATAGTAATTCCTAGTGATTTCCCCCCAAACGGGTTTCCAGTTGTAAAGGCGTTAGTTAACCCTTAAAGCACTAAAAACACTATCCCGCGCTAATCTCAAGTACGTTGCCACCGAAAATGCGGGGCCAACCCAAAAGGCTTAAGAGGGCAATAAACCTGCCTCAGGCGTCGGTTTGCACAGCGTGTGGAAATCGCGTCGATCATCCCTGCTACCTTCGCTGGCAAAGTGGATTCACCTATCAGACCTTCTTTGGCGGCTTCGTAGGTTTACTTCATAATTGTTCAGGTCGATTTCGCGAGTTTAACCCGCCCCCGACTTCGTAGGGTTTTGTTCTTCCGCAAAGCTTGACTCGCAGGAAGCGCCAAGCGAGTGAACGCTAAATTTGACGCAGGTTAACGAGGGAAGGAAATGCTGTTCTTACGGTCAAAACCAACGCACCGACCGTAGTTCCAAGGGGGAAGCGAGACTTCACCCCGGATCTGAGGGACGATACGGAAGAAGCCTGAGCAGTCAGGCAAACATGACACATGACATGGCCAACAAAAGCAGCAGCATCCATCGCAAAGAGTACTCCTCTTACCCAGGTCAAAGACGCCACCGCAGAGGCTTTAGCACCAGACAGGTACTGGTTCGCCTTCTTCAAAGCCCCCATGCACGAGGTGCAACTCTTCGTGTGTTGCTGTGCAAACGGTATAATTCGCAACAGCACAGCAGGGGGAACACCAAAGCTCAGCCGATCACATTGTTTGTCGTTGGTAACTTTCTGGGTCCCCTGCCGCGCGTTGCAAAGGTAAAATCGACAGAGACGGCAGAATACCGCCACAGGAATCGCCCTCGACAGTTGTGAGCCCCCGAAGCACCTTTAGCAGTACGGTCCATATTCGGCTACATGCGGTGTGCGTTCGTTATAAGAATCCAGCAACCACTAAAGGTAGAAACCAGTGCAAAGCACCTGCATAGAAGAAGGTTCCTCTTTTTTACCTTTCACATAGCGCGCGGTACTATCACCGGTGTCCATCGTGCGACATTTACTAAGCACATAAAATCAGGCACACTGATGTCGGCACCTCGTAGACATCGAAGAGCACATCGCGATTGTGTTCACGGGGGGGCATGGCCGTGTCGCAGCCCTTGCTCCAAGCCGGGCCGCCGGATCCCATTTCTTTTATCCATCTTCGCCTAGACACGCAGGAGTACGGTATGGGTTATGCGGTTTGGGTTTGCGAAAAATGAGCACGTGAACAATGAAAACCTGTCACAACGGACAATACAACGGCAACTCTACCTGGATGACGTCGTCATTATTTTGCTACTATTAATATTACCTTAAACACCAACAACGAACATGAGACCAACGAGTATGAGGCCTCACGAGCCATGAATGCGGCGCGATTGATACCGTGCGGTTTTGTGAGCAACGACGACGAGAACAACGGTCGCGACCAACCACGAGCACTGTTCCGACGTTGATGATGCGGCGTGACATATGCGGTGTGGGTTTGTCCCCAGCGAGCACGACAACAGTTAGCACGATGCACAGCAATCGATATTGCGGGGCGGGTTATACGGCGTGGGTTTGTGTGCAGCGGCGACGACAACGACGACGAGGGGGGCACCACGAGCAATACTGGGATGTGGTTCATGCGGTGTGGGGTTGACACCAACGAGCGCACGAGGCACCATGGACAGAATGCCCTGCAAGGGCTATACCTGTATCACGTCCCCGCAGCTGCGCTCCTACACTTGTACACTATGACTAAAAACACTGAACCGGTTCGGCCGTGTTTTGCGATGTCAGGCATCGATCTCGATTGCGTTTTACGTAGGTGCGTGCCGTTCACATGTGCACGTACAGCATTACCACACATCTAATGGGGCAACATATCATCCAGTCCTTCCGGGGATGTGTCAATTGTGTCCCCGAGAAAGCGGGTACGCGTTCACTTTGTTCCCAGAAATGTGTACTGCAGTTGCACGGTGAGTAGTTGCAAGTAATGTGTACGGCCTGTCTTTGACGCGTACACGGTGGCGGCACATGTTTTTCCGCCGTTGAAAGGGCTGCTGCCTCGGTGGGGTCAACGGTCGCTTGTTTTCCGCGTACCCGTAGCCTCCGCTCGTTGGTTGTGTCCCCGGAGTCTCCGCCGGCTTATTCCGTCTCTGTCTCGACCCCGCTTGCGTAGCGGCGGTCAACCGCCAGCAATATTGTAATACGCACACATGATGTTACAGCGGCATTGGGCAGTTCCTCAGTTGAGGAGCTCCGTCATGACAATTTTAGTCGGCCAGAAATCGGCACCCCTACCGTTGAACGCGTCGCTACCTTGTCTCAGAGGGGAGCGATTTACATCCGCAATGGTGGCCGCGGAGACGGTGAACCGCGGAGACTGTGATACGGTCTGCACCCGATTGGGTGCCCATTCTATCAGGAGACTCCATGGAATGATCTGTTTTGCTGGTGATGATTAGTCAAAAGATGGTATCATACCATCAGCCAGGAACAACCTGGCGCAAATGTGCTATAGCCTACAGTATAGCCCTATCGTAGCAGGCGTTTTCTCACTCACAGACTTATTACCCCCCTGTCCGACGCAGCGGGAGCGAATACCCCTTTTCCGTAGTTCGAGCTGTCGAAACCTGCAGAGGCTAGGGTTTTTTCCTGTCAAACACAACAAAAAGGACGGAGAACAAAGGGAGCATGCGTGGGAGCATTTTGGAATCAGTGCTCACCGTCACCAAGAAAAGTGAGGTGCGCATACCAGGTATGTATGTACGCCGAGACACCCGGTTTAAGAGTATTCACAATCAGCTAGAACACCCAACTCCTAAGGTTATTGTAGTTTAACTCCAAGTGTTTTGTCCCCATGTCGAGACTGCGGTGCTAAAAGGGTTACACCCCTTTGGGACTTCAGAGGGAAACATTGACGACGAAAATTGACGATTATGACGTTGGCCACTGGTGGTTGGCGATGATGGTGATAAAATTGGTGTCCGAACGACAGCATGCAATGCAAAAGATCCGCACGGGACGGGAGCAGCATGATCCTACTCGCACTGCTGCGCGCTCACGCTACTGGTAGGCACTTGAAAATACCACAATCGTCGTTTTTTTATTTTTTGAGAGGTTAGATAGGCGTGTCACGACTTGTGACACCTATTGAAAGTTCTACTAGGGTGTACGATTGCAATGTCTGTACTGAAATCTATACGATACAAAATCCAAGATAAAGCCAGAACGTATCACATAAGAGCAGAAACACTATCCTATTCCGAGGACCTCTCAAATAAGATACGTCACTGTACCTGGTATATTTTTGGTTGTGCTAGTTTTATCGGAGGGCTGTGGGTGCGCTGTGATGCGACCACCTCCACTCCATGAAGGCATACGACACGACATGCTACGGGGAGCCCCTTGGATGTATCAACGGCAGATAGAGTCTCGGGGCGGGTGCAGCGGTTATATCCGGGAATGACAGGGAAGAAGCATGTCAGCCAAGGCCTGCCGGGTTGGGAATGGACCACGACTACGGCAAGGGGGTCGTGTTTAGGGCTCGCGCAAATTCCTACCATATTTCATGCAATCGGAAGCTTTTGCGCTTCTCGGTTCAGCGATATGCATCGTCGCCACGATACTGTTTTATTGGTAATGTGCGCCAACAAAAGTTTCTGACTGGGACTACATGTTTTTTCTTCAGATTTTGAATCAAACCCTCAGAATGGAGCTGCGCTTCCCATCCCCAGTGCTGCAGGTGAAGAATTTATCGTAATGTGTGTAGGACGGTACTTGCGGTAGCAGAAAATGCGAGACTGATGCTCACCCGTAGCGCTGGGAATGAGAAAACACCGCGCAAGTAACGAGGGCCTTCACTCAAAATCTGAAAACATTACCTGGTAAGCTTTAGTCCGAAGCGAGGAAGTAATCTCGCAAGCAATTTTTTACCCAGGTACAGAACCACTTGCGCGAATGGCCTATACTCGGTGGTGACAAGGGGGGTACCCCCCCCCAACCCCGCCTACCGTAGTCTTCGTGTGCCTCAAGATGAGGATAATCGGAGGCCGGCGCCAGCGTTGGCGTGGTGGGGTGGCAACAGAGGTACTTGCGAAGCGCGTACTTGCCACCCGTTTTTTTGGTAGGCCGTTTGGGGTGTCTCCAGTTCACGTAGGTGATTCTTCGAGCGCCCGTTCAATCGCCCATTACCAGTGTAACTAACTGTGCCAGAAATGTCAGACCTCTTGCTGACGCAAAACCCAAAGCATTCTGTGACGAGGGTCATAGGAGCCACGCATTCTCCTGACAGACACGCGCTTAGTAGTTGCCGCGACAGTTTGGTGCTGTGGTGGACAATATGGCAGGGGCTGCCGTGAAACCTTGCAGGTGTGTGAAGGATACGCCAACGCCAAATGGCGGAAAAAAAAATTGTGTGTGGCAACGGTCGTTGCTGGTGCCTGTGGTGGCTGTGGCCTAGGAAGTAGAAGGCTCGTCCTGCTGTAGGGATAGCCTTCGCGTGACCAGTGAGTTTTCTGGCGAGAATAACTGCCAGCCAAACATCTTTCCAATACCAAGACAAAGGGAAAAGACCCGCCGTCGTAGTCATTCGTATGGCCGTATAAACAGCGTGCTGCAGGTGTTCCAGAATTGTGCGAGCCCCCTCCATGAAAAAAAGCGGCAACCGCAAAACTTAAGTTCCAGTCGGACGTAATACAGTTGAATAAGGAACAAAAACTAGAAAAGCTGAGCGACCCCAGATTCACTCCCCGCATGCCTCCTTTTCCATCCGAAACCCTGGGGTTCATCCTGATTACTACCCTCCACTGAAACGTGACTCAACACAATGTGGTGGTTCGTAAGGTTCTATACGCGTTACGGGGCAACGAAATTTCTCGCCGTGCATACCAGGTAACGTTCAAACGCCGCGGGGCGAGATGGATAACCGATGGTACGGGAAACGGTTCCTTTCGAGTCTGGTTTTCAGGCGAAAATACGAAACGGCAGAGCTGGTGCTGCTTTGACCTCGTCAGGAAACCAACAGTGCCGTCAGGTATACGCGCTACCAACGACGCACCCACACGATTATGGGTGGGGGGGGGTGGCTTACCAAATTGTTGCTTGCCTCAGTCATTATTCGACCATGGAAATCGCACCCCTTACGAGACGGAGCACCATCGCAACTTCTTAATAGAGACATCTCCGACATTTGGGCGCTTCTTGTCTTGTTTGTAGGACGGGAGGGGCGGGGGCGCGACCATCAGCTCAAAGACTCGCCTGGTGGTGTAGAATGACCAGGTCCTGGTGAATGAACATGTGGGTAGTCGCGTGCTGGACCCAGTCGGGTAGCTTGTGAGGATGAAACCTGTTGACGTTTATAGCAACACAGGCGCAAACATGCACGTGCGATACGGCGCGGTGTATTCCTAGTGCGGGAGTAAACATCAAATACTTGGGACATCCAAAACTGTTGCTACCTCTCGCGTGCTATGTGAGATGCATGCACCAACAAAAGCCAGAAAACTGCGTATGTGGTATGGTGCAGTATAGTGTGGTGCCGGGGTAAATACAGAAACCCTGGGTCGTCTAAGCCAATATCGAAAATCGAAATGTCGAGGCCACGAGTCTGCATAAGTTTTCAAGTCAAATCATATCACCCGGCAAAGGTGCGCGGCCTGCACGTACACGGCCAGGAATATTTTCCATCTCTCGCGCACTACTTTCGTGGTCTTCCGCACACTGTCACTCTGTTCAACGCTGAGCACAACGGGCTCAAAGTTGTTTCGATTCATCCTCACCGGCCAGGCTTGGGAATTGACTGCTTGGCTCCGGACTCCTCCGACGGCTTAGGGGCGATGAACACCTGGAAATATATTCACGCGTGAACAGCAAATGGGCGACGAGAGGCAGTTTGATTGGTTCAAGGCGCGCAACTCTCCGCTGGGGGTGTACTGTGAATTTGGTTTCCGCCCGAGACCGTGAGCGGTAATATGGTATGCACGGGGCGTTGGTACGTCTGATCGGTTGATCACCTCACACTCGTTGTCCGATGTGTGTAGAGCGGTACCCGGTGAAGGCCTGCTTAGACAGCACGCCGTCTGGTGATCGCCGTGGGTCAAAGATACAGCAGATTACTGGGGACCCTCTACCATAGGCATCCCGTCTAAAGTCTCGTACATTCCTCGAGAACCGGTAAAGGTAACCCGACCACGACCAAGCGTTTATTCAAGCTCTTCGGGCAAGGCATTTGCCCTAGACACCGGCCCTGCACTGTGAAATATCTCACTCTCAGTGGAAGGTGTATGGCGTACTCGAAATCGGACCCAGGCCACGACGCTTTGTCAATTCTGGGGAACAGATGGCATCTGTTATTCTCGACCGTCCAGAGCGTGATTCTACAAGGCTTGTAATCCAGCAAGGCTTGTGCCCATAAACTCAACCCAATACGGATGGGAACCGTACCGACGAAGCCGAATCAGCAGACCGGTCCTTTTGTGGCCGCGGGTCGCAGCAAGAAAAAAAAAAACAGCATGTTCAATTCGTTTTGTTCGGTGATACATGCTTTATAGAGCACATAATAATCACAGCTCCACGAAATAGGACATAATGTGTTTTATTCATTTATTTATTTATTTTCAAAACCGTCAGATTTATCCCCTTGAAGGATTTATGGTTTCCACGCACAAATTGAGCTGCCCCGCCCGTCCCCCCCCCCTCCCCCAACACAGCTTCCTTTTGATCAAAACCAGGCCCCCACGTTCTTAAAAACTCCGCCCTCCCGTTACCGGTTATTCGACTTACAGGATTCACTTGATAAACGGATGCATTTCCTTCCACAACTGTCAGATTTTGTCCCCCTCAGAAACGGGTTTTATAGTTTCCGCGCACAGACCGACTAAAATCACCCTGTTGACCCTGATAGCTACACTGTAGTTGCAAGGGGAGTCGCCGACCTATATCCTTAATGAGGACACACAGCCCGTAATACGCGCGATCGGAGTATCACGCACAACTTGCAAAGATGAGGTTTGACAAAATATTCGATCTCACAGCTGGAGTGTATTATCATTTTTTTATAATGTGGAGCATCTGCACATGCGAGTGAGACGGCCAACACTATCTGAAGCCCCAAGCCTTCCAGTTCTCCCAAGACTCGAAAAGGAAACGCGCCTGGCGAAACAACATGCGGCACCAGCCTGGTCGGGTTGGTATGCTGTACGCGACGAGCTTTACAACGCGGCCGTCTTCTTTCACAGCGTCAATCTCCACCTACAGGAGAACGGGAGGGAACAACAAGGGGGAAAGCAGAAAAAATGAGCGCGACCGATTGCCACTGTTTGAATTTCGTGTACATTAATACGACAGATCAGTGAAAATGCGGCAAAAAAAAGCAACCCTCGAAACGGGGATCACGCGAAAACGGAAATTAAGAGGGTAGCGTTGGGTTAGCATGTGCTGTACGCGGCGAGCATTCCTACGTGACTGTCTTTTAACAGCCTCGATCTCCATCTGCATTAGCATGCGGGACGGCTCAGCGTGCGGAAGAGTAAAAACTATTGTGCGGGAGCGATACCACGGCAGGGGTGCAAAGGATCCTAAGAAATTTTTGAGCCCTATCATGAGGAGCTCGACATCTCACCCCCGAAACATGACCTGGAAGGCGTTCGCTAGCCCAGTCCACCGGCCAACACTTCTCCGCGCTATTCCTAAAACTAATATACTCGAAAAAATATCAGGACAACCGGTAGGTCCTCACCTGGGCGCAAACATCCAGGAACACCCATGTGGCCGGAAAAATACAACGCGAACCGTGGGATGACTCACGGATTGATCGCAAAAATGCTTGTATTTCGTCAACGCGGATTCGATAGATAGGCGAGAGTTATACGCGCAAGGCCCAAAAAATAGCGAACACGAGATTGAAAGTGATAAACCAAAGTTTGGCTGGGTATGCTGCACGTGACGAGCGTTAAATTACCACGGGGCAGGTTTCTCGGCTGATGGCGCCATTCTTCACCTACAGGTGACACGGGAGGAAACAAATGTGGAGGAAACATGAAGCTTTTGGGGTGATTCGTTGGCACTATTTCTCAGACTAGTGGCTACGATAGGAGCAGCAGAGCCAAAAAATGACCAGACAGACGGAGCTCCCTAACTGGGGGACTGCGCGATATCGTTGGAATGACAATCGCATGCGCTGTGTTCTTAGGCCATAGGATCGGTTGTTCACCGAGTTGCACGTTACATTTCTCACTGCTCGGGTGAAGTACAGAGCTCCTCATGAGAGGCCAAACTTTCACTTTTAGGTGCACCGCTAGCCCCTGCCGTACTATGCGTCTGCATTTCGTAGACACCAATTCGGTAAGTGACGGGTACACCGCTCCGAAGTCGTCAACCGAGGGGTGAGCCTCAACGAAAATCACAGCAGTACAAACGAAAAGTCACAGCAATACCATCGCGCGGCAACAGAACGAAAAAACGGACAGAAGGAAGGAAAGAAGGACAGGCGGCAACGTTCCTCCACGTCCCCGTTCCCATCATACCTCAGTCTCCTCGAATGTGTTCTTTTTGCACAGCGTGGGATAAAATAGTGCCATCACCTCACGCGGTCGGTCCAGCACATAGTCTGGTACTTACCCCGTACCACTCGGGACTCGATCTACCCGTGTGTGCGGCTACGTGGGGCACGCTCGCTCGCCTGCCGCATTCAAGTTTCCGGATTTGACCCAAAACGCGCGCTGCTCGCGACACGCCGGAAAACTCTCACCAGAGTAGGCGCAAAGAACTGAACCGTGCTGTCGATCCTATCCCCGACAGGAGAGTTGTTTCGAAGCTTGAACCCGTCCTGCAATATCAAGGGGCGAGCGATCAACCGGTGTGTATTAACGGGCTACGCAGACGCGCGTGGTGCGGGAATCTCGTGGTGGAGTATGCCTGCGGTCGGGTCCAAATATCGGTGGCGCGCCAAAGAGACAAATGATGGGAACCACCGAGAAGCGGGACCCCCTCACCCCCTCCAAGCAGGCTGTAATATCGAAAACACGCCATTCTCTTGCCCCCGTGAGCTATTACGGAAATTTCCCGCTTCGAACGTCGGAGTGGTTGCGAGCCTCCTCAGTCGAGCAATTGTAGGGCGAGGCGACTGCGTACAATAACCTGAAAATAATGGCCAGTTGTACGTCTGCCATGACATCGGTGTTGCGCACACAGTAGAAAACTACCGGCTAAATTACGACGACGTTCACAAGTCATCATTGGCTCGCTGTGTTGTTTTATTCCTTGGCCAAGATAATGCGACTGCTTAAAAACCTGATGTATTGTGCTGTTGGTCTGTTACCATGGCTTCGGTGTTGCTTACAGGCCTACGGCACTGACGTTGAGTCATCTCACGGTAGGGGTTGCAATATTTGGGTGAAATACTGTTCCTGGTAATGTTCCTGTAATGTTCCTGGTACTGTTCCTGGTAATGTTCCTGGTAATGTTCCTGATAACGTTCTAGGTAATGTACCTGTCCGATTCAGCTCCTCATGTGAGGAACTACCGGTTAGTCATTAGACTCGTCAAGTAATTTCACGAGGATAATTTGTTCAGGGCTAGGGCATAGAGGCTTGATCCAGTTCCGCTAACGAATGCCTTCGAAGTCATGTCTCGGGTGAGATATTGATCTCGTCATATTAGGAGCCCAGAAACTTCTTAGAATATGCTGCGCTCCTACCGTGGGATGGCTCCGTTCGCATCTGAGCGCTATCCCACGGTGCCGACACTGCTCAGGAACGTTAATGCTGGACGATCGTTTGGTGCCCAAGCCGCTGTGGTGCCCTAGCCTGCTGTATGGTATTGACGGTGTAGCCGTAGCACACGAAAAGCCATCGGGTACACCTCAGCCAAAAGACACAGGCGCGTTTGGCAAGTTCAACGTTTGGCAAGTTCAACGAGCCAGAGAAACGAGTACGCACGGTAGATTGCGTTGTGTGTGATGTCCGCCCCGATCGCGCTGTACATATGCCTTTTTTTCCGTTCCATCATCCTCGCCCTACTAATTTGGCTACCACGCTTTCGCAATTCAGATCCGGGGTCACATACATGGCTACTGCGGTCTCCTGCTGAGAAACCGGCACACCTTGGTAAGCGCAGGGGATAAAAGCTCGAGCTTCACAGGAGCAGCCATCTCACGGTCTCCCATAATGCCTGTGACATCAGAGAAAAGCCGGTGACGTACGAAAGGGAGAGAGGGCTCGCATTTTAGTTATAGGAGACGTGCTGGGGATATTTGACCGCATCTGGGAAGATTGAAGCGAGATGGTTTGGACCTCGACTACGTTGGGGTTGACGCACTTGACGGCCACATTCAACCTGCCGCAGATATGCTCCATCGGTTGCTAACCGGAGACTGATCCCTATAGTTTATACTGGAGTATATATTATTATATGCACCATATCCGCATGGCCACCACCAGCGCCGACGGGGGTTCAGGGTTTACTATGCACGGCCAACTTGAGCACAATCCGAGGTTCGAATGCCTCCGTATTCCCATAAAGTGTTATTTTGGTTCTGGCGAACATCAACCGTACCTGGTATTCGTATAAGGACCGTGCCGCCCAATAAGAACAGAGTCGGGGCGAAACGACTAACGGTCGAGGCTACGGTATGATACGAAGATTGTACTAGCCACTAGCAGTCACTTTGAGAGGTTCACTTCTCAGCGACTTAGAGTCCCTCGCGCGTTTGGCCACCGGCTTTGCCGTGTTTGTCGGTTTCGCGAAATGCTCGCCGGGGAAAAACTGGGTACTCTGCGCAAACAAACAACAGAAAAGTTTGTTTCGAGTGGCCCAAATACAGAGAAGACGGGGGTACAGGACTATAATATTAAGGTAGCATTCGTCTAACACAAAGGTGGCGGCCACGGTTCGAGAGAGGTGTGTGCACTATGGAATGCACCTCTCTTAAATGTCTTCTCTCGAACACATTCGCAGTGAAAAATAAAGTTCACGCAAACTCCAAGTTTTTGACCTACCCGTGCTTCTCTTAAACTGAGCGGTCCTAAACCGTAGCCCCCAATACATCGTTTTGCTTACCATGGTGGGAGACGGTAACGTGAGACGGGTCCTGTCCGGTGATGGCGACCGGACACAGCGTGTAACCGTTCCATGCGGATGCGCAAAGCATAACGACAAACGCGTACAACAGTGCGGCGACCAAACACGAGAGATAAGGTCGGGGGCAACGTTGGAATATGAAAACGGGTTCGAAATGTTGTATACTGTAGTACCACGCTACAACCGTCGGTGGGCGTAGTCGAGGGTAGGTAGTGAGGCGCTGTGACGAACAAACAAATAGAGCCGAATGGCTTCGGTTCACTTTGGGACACCAACCGGTCGCTAGTGGTTTTGCAATCTGTATGTTTTCGTCCCAAAGGTGTCATGACCTACGTTTGCTTCTGCCAATCGATGACATCGAGCGAAAACGCTATTTGCCGTGGTGGTGTGGGTGGAGGTGGTAATGGTGATGGTTGTGGTGGTGTTGTGGTGGTCGTACTCCTGGCTCGTGGCCGGTACCGACGGGGGCATAGCTAGGTTTGGGTTGATGAATAAGCTCGTACAACAAGGCCGCCCCTCTACGCGTGCACGTGACTACTTTGCTCAAAACCCCGGCAGAAAAAAAGTGACGTGAGGTGTAGTCACGCGCATGGGGTTAAAATTCTCTGGCTTTTCCAGCTGCCGTGTATATCACGGTTCGCCAAAGGTGCAACAGATAACCCTCCCTTTTCAACTTGCGACATACCCCCGGATTTCAAGCGATGGCAACCTGAACACCAACCTACCAGTGCCAACTACTACCGGTGTTCCGCAGTAGCTCAGCACAACGAAAGCTAAACCAATAAAGCATCACTGAGCTACATCGCAGCGCGCGAATCGGGAATTATGTAAGGTATACCCGGAGCGGCGCACACGCACAAACAGAGAGCACCCGTGATGGTACACGGAGCAGACGTGACCATACCTTGTAATGCCGCAGTCGCATGGTTCTAGACGCCGACATCCCTGCAGCACCGGGACACGCCATGCCGGGTTTCTACCAACCAGGCCTACATCATGGGGACCAAACGCGAAGCGCCGTCATGTGTTCTTCGAGTCGCGCATGAAGGTTGAGCTGCATCGTACCAGGTATGAAGAACCACTTGTGAGGCGGATTTCGGCACCTTCTGCCTACTTTCTCGCGTCCACTTCCAGAGACAGCAATGGTTACACTACGGAACTGCCTCATGGGTGCCTTACCATATAAACACAACGCCGGTCTCTCATTTCAGCGGGTCAGGGTGACTCGCGCGAGTGGGTGCCGTACTTCTTTCTTAGCACGTCTTCCGCGTTTTTACGTCATGACTTCGCCATGTACACCGACATGGAATTGTTTCAATCGCCGAGAAAAACTTAGTGGTGAACATATCGGTACCCCCTGCCCCAACACTGGAATCACCCACCTTCATCCTTAGAAAGAGGAGTACGTGCGTACAAGTTGGCGGCATAAATACCACGCACCTTGCAGGCACGAGTATCGGCTACTCAACTGGTCGAACTCGCAGCTTACGTCCATAATTTTTTCAAGTTTAAAGTCGAACCAGGTGATCGCACCAGAAAATTCTCCATGAAGGTTTCCCACGCGTACGGCAGGTCTCTCTGGTAGATCGCCCCAGTGGAGACCCGGCCCGAATCGACCACGCCAGTGTCATCGAGCACTGGAACTAAGGGCACTGGGGTAACGGCGCTCTCGAGTCCGGCGTGAGGCCCATTTTCACCCCAAACCCAGATGAGGTCTTGCGCCACCTGCAAACGCAATACAAAAAGGTTTCGACGGTGGGAGGCGTTTGATCGATAGGGGTCACGGATGAGAGGATAATAAATTCTTCTGGCGATGTATGATCCGTGCGCTGAAATTCCACGCATACCTATTTTAGACCTTGGGTTGTGCCGAGTGACCTACGTACAACCAGGTACCGCGAAATATGTCGTAAGCACGTCCTGGTTAAGGCGCGTCGGGTGTGCGATCACGCGCTTATTTTCCCTTCGAAGCTCGAGAAATGGCAGTTTTAGGTAGTCATTGGATGTTGTTTATATGGTCGAACGGTGAGTCGGCTTCTTTGCGAACGCCGGAATTAGTCAGATCCCGATCTAGGAAATGCGTCGACACAGCCCACATTTCGTTCCAACCACACATTCGGAGGAGACACTGCCCTCAAACAATGATCCAAAGAAATTACAAGGTGTGTTTTTAACAAAAAAAATTAGCCGACGCACGCTGGAAACCTCATCGGAGTCGGGGATCGGAGTCGGGGGAATAGGGCCAAACTTTGTATGTAGCCCTGGATATTCTGGTGTTAGCAAAATCTCTGAAAAGCAAGAAACCGAGCGTCAAATGAGGGGGTCGGAGCGGGGACGTTTTATCTCGTCCCTCGTACACTTCTTCGCCAAACCGAAGTTGACATCATGTTGGTCTTTACAATGAATGCGGTCGATAGTTTATTTTTCTCCAGCCGGGCTCCGTTCGCTCGATACCATTCACTTACAGTAGGTCAAAACCTCTGCAAGAGTTGGAACGGTACAGCTAAAATATTGTTATACGGAGCTCAGTATAGATATGCGACACTGGCCATCAATTTCTGTCGGTACTTTGGATTTCGCTGCTCTTTGCCCCGACGGTCGCGAAAACTTTGTTTTCGCTGCTAACTTACAACATTGCGCGAGAAAGGAGGCTAGTCAGTGATGTAGAATTTTACCGGGCAGACTACGTGTGGCCTATACTTGCGGTGATATTGGTCAGAAGGAGAGCGTTTGGATTAGTTTTTTAGAGGTGTGGGTGCGACGCTCAGCCAACAAGAATTATGCTTACGTTACATGCGTTTGGGCACTGGGAGACGGTATACGGCCGTTGGAGACATTTGACCGGTAGGCGCCATGAGCGAGACACATTCGGAAAGTATACCTGGAAGTAGCCTAACTCGATACCTACGTGTGCTTGGAAACTATTCGATGCTACCGGGAATAAGCCAGCGACGGCTATGCTATCGATCACTGATTCAGTAGGTTCTACTGCGTGCGGCTACTGCCGGGGCGAAGGATTTCTCACGAACAATTGTATATGTTGAACTACTGTAAGAGAGCTCGGTGTCGGGGTGTATAGCACGAAGTGGGGTTGTTTCGTTGAACAAGCACTGCACTGTGGATTTGCTCGTACACGAGTCTGCCATACATAGCCTCTCATGCCGCCTTACATGGGTGGGGTAGACCTTGGGGCACGCGGCGACTTGAGCCTCGTCCCTGCCGCCGCTCTCGCTCTGGGGTATGCTCAAGCACTTGCCGTCGCTGTCGAAGCGCCAACCGTGGTATGCACATCTGAATCCAGTACAACAGACGGCAGCACGAAGAAACGAACTCGATGCAATCGCCATTGCTTCTTCCGCTTTTAATATCCACCCGACAACGCGCAGCATGAATTTCATCGCCGATCGCTCATGACATTCCGGGAAAGTGAAAGAAAACAAAGGGAAGCCTACGAAAAGTGGAAACCTATGCCCAAAATCTACCTCTCGTCTGCTCGTCTGCATTCATCTCCCAGTGTTGTTGACGAGCTTTGGTGCTTGGTTTAAGCATTATGTACACCGCTTATCATGGCACACGGCCCAGGTTTCCGCGGTTACACGCGGATAAGGAGCGAAATGCCGGAAGAACCAATGTCGCACAGCAGACAAGGCAATGCGCACGGCCGGTTAAGCAATTGTATGACGATCATCGGTTGCCAACGAAAAAGTGGCCGACAGCGCCACATCTGAGCAGGGACAGGACACAAACAAATTACCGGGTCATGTGCTAACGTTGCGTGGCTATAACAGTTGAGAAAGCCGGTGGCGTCAATTCAACATGCTTGTCTTACTTGACAACTACTGTATCATCAGCTTTACTGTACTCGACCGTGTTGTTGCCCCATGACCGTCCACCGCCCCAAACTACACTA
This sequence comes from Undaria pinnatifida, assembly GCA_012845835.1. Lineage (NCBI taxonomy): Eukaryota > Phaeophyceae > Laminariales > Alariaceae > Undaria > Undaria pinnatifida. The sequence continues at coordinate 6,688,513 of JABAKD010000004.1, forward strand.
ATGCCCTGCATGAAGCATGGGAATCGATCTCACAAAAGGCTGCCGTCTTTCTCCACCCTGCCCTCCGTCAGCGGGGCGGCCCTGTGGGGACAGCGGTCGTCGAACGTTGCCCAGGTTCCTTCGGAGTTTCTCCATACCACCAGGTCCTTTCCGAGAAGCTGATATTACAAAACAGTTTCGTAGGGACAGCGTTTGTGTCAAGAGACTATAGGACTGAGGAACAGAATACGTGGTCTAGGTATCTATAGTCAGTATGTACCACACAACACGGTAGTAAAAGGACACAACACACACTGGCATTTCTCGGGTACATTGTTGATCGTTGATTCTAGGAGAGCGTTTTCTGCTGTAGTCGTGACCAGAAAATAAGCACTAGTCTGAAGCCTTCATTATAGGAAGACACTCGCTGCAGATGGACATTCACATATTATTCCTAGCGAACCAACGACTATTACCAAAGGCATAAGGTTGAGGTTGCAATTCACAGCTACCTGGTCCCGTGCCTTAAGCCTGATAGGTTATGATACTGCATGGCAAATAAACATTTATCAGGAAATAGCCGTTCGCGCCGTCGCTCGATCAGCCGCGCCTTCGCTCGCGCGCTGTCGCCGTTGTTTCACTCGTGGTGCCACCCAAAATCAAGGGAGCCCGATTAGCTTCTCATCCATCCGTACTTTGGGCTGTGGATTGTGCATAAGGGTTGAGCTGAAACTGTATGTCCCAGTTCAAGTTATAGCCATGTAGGTTGCTTCTTGTGCTTCTGGTCTCTGGATCCCGGTCCGCGGCATGCCCAAACCCTGTGCTAAAAAAACCGGGCTCAGCCTTCTCGCAAGAGGTCCCTGTTTGTAGGCCTGCACGGGGTAAACTACGAACATGTTCGGAAGAAGTATTGGGTCCGATCTGCAGCTACCGACTTCGCCTCCCAGCAGTACTTTGGATTTTGGGCTGGGCATTATCGATTGCGTACAAACTGCATGTCCCGGTAAGATGTATCTCCACGCCAGTTGTCTTTTGCCTCCTTGTCGTCGTAGAGCAGTCCAGGATACCTACCAACATAAAGAGGAGTACTTTTGACCCAAACGGAGATTCTTCACTAGGGAGGGAGTGCGTTCTGCACTACTGCTGTCGTAATAACTGTTGTGTTACAGCGTCCAGATTGTATGATAGTGAAGTATTTACGAAAAATAGCAGCCCGCCTTTCTTATTATGACCCTATAAAATAGTTCAGTATTGCATTTTCCGGATTTCTTCTATCCATGTACCTGGTATCAGGTGGTAAACATCAGCTTGCCTTTCCTACCATCCTACTTCGAAATTGTTCGTATAAATAATAGCTTCCTGGTTTATTTTCATTGCTGCAAATGGCAACGCATTTCTTTTGTCTCCCTGCTTCACGTTAGATGTCATGTTTCGTATATTACGGTGAAAGTAAACTTGCCATGCTTATCTTGATAGCGGCTTCTTGCTAGGTGTGGTGTAGTATTAACACTGTTTTATGCGTGCTACGTACGGTAGAGAGTAGAGAGGTAGCAGGCCTTGGGGCAAAAGGCTTGTGCATGACGGGCTGCTGGATTGAGGAACAACCAATTATGTTTGGAACCCCGCTCGTGGTTATGAATTACTGTAGTCGGTTGTACGGCTAGCCCACGGGAATGCCCGTCGCTGCAAAGTGAACAACGTTTGTCAAAGTCAATCGTCATGTGAGGCTAGAGGCCGATGAGTTGAGGATCTTCGGGAAACAAGAGGTTCACCTATATCGTATGCGTTGCAGCATGCTTGGTACAAATATATATGTATTTACAGTCTAAGACTTACCTGAACAGCGTGTGCGCGTCCCGGGTCCGTCCCTTTCACAGCAAGTACCGGGTACCACTGCCCACGCGCCCCGCCAATGCAGTCGAGTAGGCAGCCGGAATCAAGCAAACCACCCGCGGCAAGCATGAGGTGTGTTCCATCACAATTCGTTTGAGGTTTGGTTTCGATGACCAATATGGCGCGAACCGGTCGTGATCGGAACACAAGTACAAAGAGCCGGTAAGCATCAACAAGAGCAGATGGATCAACAGCAGCAGCAGCACAGCACAGGCGGCATCGAGTAAATATGCAACGTTACATGTAGAGGATAGCTGATGTTGGTGATTGCGTGGAAACGATTCAATGATTTACTACTGTTGAGAAAAGGGGTGGTCGGAGACTGAATGCATTATAGCCCCAGCCATTCGGCTTCGACGGGGTGTCGAGGGGCCAGCAACGGCGGCGACAACGACGACGAGGGGAGGAAATCCCGGGTATCACATCATAATAGGCGACCGGGAGCAATGCCGCGTCTGTTGTACCATGGCGGTGGAGACGCGGCAAAAGCAAAATGCCGTTTTGCCAGGGCAATATGTACTGCGTGTCAAGTAAGTGCCAATTGTGGCTCGTTGTCGGGATAATGAATGGCGCCTCCTTGGTATCGTCAGGTTCGTATATTTCTGAGGCCTAGTATGGCTGCCATTTCTCGATTGTGTGTGTTCTTTACACCAATTTGCAAAATAGATCCTCGTCGAATCCGTGCACTACTGACGTGCCCTATCGACAACGTCAGTTGATTTTCAACAGTTCATATTCACATGGTGGGATCTAATAAAAAACTATTATAGTAGTATTTGTGATAATTGGGTTTGTTGGGCAGCCTGAGAAACGGACATTCCCACAACAAAAGAAACACATTAATTCAGACTTACTACAACAGAAAAAAGTTTTTTCCTTCCCCGTTTTGTACTGGCTTGAAAAGGTTTCGACAAGTTCGTGGGCATCGTTTAGGAATTTGGCTGTTCTACCCCGAACGACCCCCGCCACAAACACGATGGCCTTGCCGCTGACCACGCCGAAAGGCTGCCGGGGCCGAGACTCTTCGGTGCGCCGCTGCTACGCGACCTGTTTTTAGTGTGTGTGATTTCACAAAATATATACTGCAGTGTGATCCGAACGAGTGCCTTCCTCTGGACCGCGCGTCCGCGCGGTATCCTGCTGTCTCAGTTTCCGCGACAGGGTGGGGTTCAACCATCAAAACATGTCGGATGTGCATGACTAATCAACACACACAAAACTCGAGATGGTCAAGACCACTGATAGGGACAGCTTACGCTATACCTACAATGGGACTCGAAGGGTGCGCCAGCTAGCGTTGGGCTGCGAAAGCAACTGAGTTAAATCGACACACGACGCGTATGAAAATACGCGGAAGTGTGGTGAGCTAAAGCTATATTTTTCCCCATCCGCCGGAGGATAAAAAAAAAAAAAAAAGTCAAGACCGTGCATATAAGCCCTACTGACTTGTTTTAATGGACAGGGCAATACACAGTATTGCATCTTAAGATTATTATTTATGGTAAAATGTACAAAAATATAAGCAACACAAACAGCAGCACCAGTACCACCAGGTACATCAAACAAACAAAAGTAAAGCTACGTCTCTACGAAGGCAAAGAAAGTGAGTACTCTCCGAGGACCTGCTCAATTGGCAGACCTGCAGGGGGCCCTCTGTGTCCCCATCTATAACCTTACACTACCCGAACAGCGGCTGACGTTTTTTTTTTAAATACCGGAACAAACAGGTACTACAGTCGTACATACAGTGCTAACTGTAGTGTCAAACATACCGTAACACTTTGTATCACGCAGATTGCAAAGACGAGGATCGACTCAAACTTGATTGTACTCACAGCCGACGCGTTATTAACTTTAATAATAAAAAAAAATGCTGCTGTACCTGGTACGAGAGGTGCTCTGGTTCGGAGAACTCGTAATGCCAAGCTTTCACACTACGCACGGATACAACAGACAGGTGTTCGTACATTCGTTGGCTTGGTGTTCGGTTTACGAGGCAACTACCCGCCCACGGACGAATACCCGCCGAAAAACTTCGGCCAATTATTCGTATTGTGGACGCATACTCATCCTCTCGAAATCCTGGGGCAAATACTCGTACTACTGTGGACGAACACCTTCTCATACAGCTTGCAAAGATGATTGTCGACCCTAAATCACAGCTGACGTGTTTGGAGGATGTTCTTGAGAAAATGGGGCATGCAAGTACTCGTCGATATTGGGCGAATGAATACCCCCTCGAAAAAGTGGAGCAAGTGTTTTCATTCGTTGGGAGAATACGACCCTCTCGCAAACATGGGGCAAGCATTCGGATTGTGGACAAACACTGAATTACTCTGCCAAGAACGAGCGGCAAGTACTCGGCCGTGGACGTTTCAAGCACCTATTCGACGAATGGGTTTATCGAGTACAGAAGGGGGAGGGGGGTATATAAGGCGGTCTAAATAAGGCGATCATAGCAGATAAGGTGGTCAAAATCGGCTTGACACGACACTATGTGCGAACAGGGCGGCCACCGCCCTATCTATTAATGGACCCTATATATAAGGCACTCCGCCCTCGCCTCACTGGTTGTACGACTTGAAGGATATACATGATACACTGATGCATTCCTTCCACAACCGTCAGCTTTGCCCCCTTAAAGGATTTATAGTTTCCGCGCACAGATTGAGTTGTCCCGCCTGCCCCCCCCCCTCCGCTCCCTCTTGTTCAAAACCAAGGCCCCCACGCCCTAAAAAACTCCGCCCTCCCCTCACCGGTTATACGACTTACAGGATACACTTGATAAACTCATGCGTTTCCTTCCACAGCTGTCAGATCTTGTCCCCCTCAAAAACGGTTTTTACAGTTTCCGCGCACAGACTGGCTAACATTACTCTGTTGACCCTGGTAAGCTACACTGTAGTTGCAAGGGGAGTCGCAGACCTATACCCTCAACGAGGACACACACCCCGTAATACGCGCGATCGGAGTATCACACACAGCTTGCAAATATGAGTTTCGACAAAATCTTCGATCTCACAGCTGGAGTGTATACTTATTTTTAAAATATAGGGCGGTGTACGCCCGATTCAGCAGTTGCTATTCAGGGCGGCTACCACCCTATTCAGGGCGGCTACCGCCCTATTCAGGGCGGCTGCCGCCCTATTCAGGGCGGCTTACCATCCTATCCACGGCCCACTTTCGCCTCCACATCAGCGTACAAAACCTCTGCTCTGGTGCTACTTTTGAGCGAGAGGTATACTAGGTAGGCAGTATCACTCACCTACACAGGCAGTATTACCCCCCTACATAGATGGGCAGAATCTCACCGCTACCGCTGTTGTTACTGCGAGAATACACGCGCCCCTAGCACACAACGAACAGAGGGGATACCCACGATGCCCTGGGCAGCAGGCGAACTGTGTTTGGCTCCAGCCCTCACCCCCGAGTGCCCTGACGGCCATGAATGTCGCGGAAAAAGCGGCGGTCGACTGCACGGACTCTGTGGTGTAGCCGACCCGGACTGCGATTTCCCAGTGCAGCGCATCTCGATGCGGTAGACGAGATGGCAGAATTGTTGATAGTCACGTCAACGAGGTGAACGTTGACGAGATCGAAGATAGTGATGATGATACGACGGGGCGCCGGGGCGGTGCCCCCCCCTGCCCTACGTGGAACTTTCGTCGCACTTCGTTTCTCTGGAGAGCGCGGCGGAGGCGTGCGGCAATGGTGATGCCTCCTTCCATCCGCAGAAGCGTATTATTATCGAGGCACGGTAACTTAAGGTTGTTGTATGTACGGAAGATGTTTGGGGCATGCTGCCCGTTGAGCAATGAGATCAACGCGGTGTGGTTACTTGTACTTGTTGTGATGGTATAGCAAGGGGCACCTTGGGTCAGTCTACTTGATCGCTGACACGCAAGTGAAGCATGCATGGAAGCATCGTCAGCGAGACAGGTTCAAGGTGCGATTACAGAAAGCGCGAGAGTGTGAGTTAGCACCACTCGACGAAAAATCGACGAGCAGTGGGATTGCTGAACCCTATGCGCGATAAAAAATGAAGGCAAGAACCGGGGGGGAGAAGGGACGACACCTGTGACCCCGGCTTGTCCAGAAGCTGGAAGAAAGTAGATGTGTGTGAAGAGATGGTAGTCTATATAATATAGTCTAGTCTAGTCTATAAAGACTGGTTGGTCCACAGAAGGCCAGGATGTCGTTCATCAAAGCGCATGCCTCTAAACCAGTGCAACCGGCAGCCACGAGGCAATTTTGTGAATCTCAACTAGGGGAACAGCGGAGGACTGCAGTGCATTGCAGTATAGTCAGTACCAGTGGTTAGTACAGCAGTACGGTACTGCCGTATAGCTTGTGCAGCTCTGTTGTGAGTGTGTAGAAAAGCGAAGAGCCCTCTCCGTACAACAGTACGGCGGTGTTTGTCTTCGGCGGGCTCTGTCGCTCGCAGCTCAATTATAGTACTGTAGTCTAATATTATACGAAGTACTTCTCAACATGCAAAGTGTGTGTACACCCGTCTGCTCTGCTGTGCTTACGTCCCGTCTGCTCTTATTTGCTTTGGCGTGTGTTTGACATCACACATATCCACTGGGTTCAGCACCGGTACTGCTGCGACGCTGTACCTTCCTTCTCCGAGCACACGTGCGCATGATATCCCTCTTCGTGAGCCCTCATCTTTGTCATGTTTTCAATCAGGAGCACTCTGTGCTTGCTGTACCTTAGAACGCTATAGCAGTTACCGCCTTTCATAGGGACTAGTGGTGGTCCCGAAGTATGCCTGTTGCCGGCCGGTATGGCGGACAAAAACAAATTGGTGCTGTATCATCCTCTGTACATAAGTACAAAAATAAATAAATAAAGTAGTCTATACCAAAACCCGCCATTATAGTACAAAAAACAAAATAATACAGTAAGACCACCCCCAGGTAGAGAAAACTTACCTGTGCCCAAGTACCAACAACCCTGACGAAGCCATCCATCCGCAAACCATCTACAATACATACGATAGAGTAGTAGACTATAGTGGAAACTACAGAAGTAGTTTTATAACATAGATATGATGGAATATGTAGCTCAAAATTCCCCACCTAATAATAAGGTACTAACTATACCTGGTAAAAAATACCAACACCAATCATTACGGTGGAGAAAAACATTTTATTTTATTTTGTTACAAAAGAGTAGGACCCCTCCCATAAAGAAAAGAATTACCCAGATATTATCAGTCTACCCGGTAGTATTTAACAAGTCAAGTACCAACAAGCAGCTTGAAAATATGCGTATTGACCCGAAATCGTAGAACTCACAGCTGACGTCCTGAAAATATTTCAAAAAAATGTTGGGAGTGACAGCGTTTTTTTTTTTTTTTTTTTTTTTTTTTTTTTTTTATCCTCCGGCGGATGGGGAAAAATAAACCTTTAGCTCACCACACTTCCGCGTATTTTCATACGCGTCGTGTGTCGATTTAACTCAGTTGCTTTCGCAGCCCAACGCTAGCTGGCGCACCCTTCGAGTCCCATTGTAGGTATAGCGTAAGCTGTCCCTATCAGTGGTCTTCGTTACAACCCCGGCAGCGCAAGCTGCCGTTGTATACGGGTGCGTGTGTGTCGACCCGGCCTGCCCCCTGAGGGTCAGTTTCGGTGGAGATAGCCGCCCGGAATGTCATCGTTCGACAGCGTATCTTTTTCTTTGTTTTTGTTTTTTCAAGATCTTCCTGGAGATCCGGGTAAAAAAAGCTTAATCAATTTGGAACAGTTTAGTGGCTTTGTGTCCCACAGTTTTTCGTTTGTTTGTTTGTTTGTTTGTTTTCTTTTTCCGGGAAGTAGCCGACTGTTATTCTTGAATGCTGTATTAATATTGACGTTCTAGTAAAACTCTGTATTCGTACTCCTCCCGATATCAAAGCAGAGAAAAAACAAAATAAACCAACTACCACACATACATACGATAGAAGAGCAGTTTAGTGAAAACTACAACAGCAGTAATACTCTGTATCTACAAAATAGATATGATGTCAGATCTAGCTCAAAATTCCCCACCTAAAGTGATTTTACCAACACTAACCATGATAATGGAGAACAACAAAACATATAGTCGGGTCTATAGACTATATACACATACTTCGAAGTATATCGATAAACTGATGCATTTCCTTCCACAAATGTCAGATTTTGTCCCCCTCAGAAACGGGTTTTATACTACTTCCCGCGCACAGACTGCCTAACATCACCCTGTTGACCCTGATCGCGCACAGACTGCCTAACATCACCCTGTTGACCCTGATAGCTACACTGTAGTTGCAAGGGCAGTCGCCGACCTATATCCTTAATGAGGACACACAACCCGTAATACGCGCGATCGGAGTATCACACACAGCTTGCAAAGATGAGTGTCGACAAAATATTCGATCTCACAGCTGGAGTGTATTTTATTTTCCATAATTGTGGATACCAGTCCCTATTCCCTAGATTGTACCGCCTCCTCATCACTATAATACTTCAAGATCATCCTGGCTCCTCGAGGCAGACTCTGAGGTATTTCCTCTTTGTTGACCCTCGAGCGTGCGGTTGCGCACATAACCCACCAACCCTATTTTTTTTTCAAACTTAGCTTGTCTCAAGATAGTACATCTCTCGGTGCTATCTCCAAGTTTTCAGGAAACGAAAACGACAAGAACAGCATCCTTAATGTTTTGTCGCAGTACGAAGCATTCGTCACCGCGTCGTTAAAGTCACGTCCCGGCGTCACCGAGGACATGGTTGATGGCCTCCTAATAACATACTTCATCTTTGTGTTGAAGGACGAGGCTATCCAGTTTTATAACCAGCTGGTAGGAGGTAAGGTTCCGTGGAGACGTAGTGCTGATGGAGATCGGCAACTGTCAGATACCGAGAGCAGCGCAAAACCTACCTCGTGGTCGGAAATGAAAACTGCTTTTGAATCGTCGTACTTGTCAGCAGACGCTCTGGCACGCTCAGTAGAGCAGATTGTCACTTTGACTCAGGGTCCAAATGAGTCAGTAACGTCAGATGTAAACCGTCTTAGAGACAGTTTTAACAATTTGAACCGTTCAAAAACAACATGTACAGCCTGTAGAAGCTTTGCAGATCGGAATTTTTGAGCGTGGGTTACGCCCAGAAATTTGAAACTACAACGCATTGGCCAGTACTGTAAGTCAATGCAGCAGGCAGTCGATAGGGCCCAGCGTAGTGCTGATAGTCCCAGCGTAGTGCTGCGTCCCTAGCAGCAGTCGATGGCACAGTCAGTGCCATGTCATGGTCGACTGTTGCGCGCGGTCGTTCTAGAGCTCAGGTGCGAGCAGTACGCGGCCCTGAGAGTCGTCTTGAACGTAAACGCAAAGACTGGACGGTATTTTGTGCATAGGTTTATAACCTCCGAAACTTGTTCGGGTGAGAAGGTAGTGTCGGCAAATGCTTTAGCAAGGGCTGGCTCTAGTGCTTCTCGCGCAGCTGCTAGCTCATCCTTATTTTTGGGTGATGCGGCTACCGCACTTATCCGTAATTCTGTCGCATCCGTCACATTGGCTGTTGACAAGAGCGCAAGTGCTAGATGTGTGGGTATAGTGACACCGCTTATAAGACGCGCACGTTCGCACGTCTGAAAAAAGGGGGGGGCGATGTGGATACCAGCCCCTTTTTTTTTTTTTTTTTTTTTAGCACACTTTCACTTTCCAGCTTCTGGACAAGCCGTGGTCACAGGTGTCATCCCTTCTCCTCCCCGGTATTCAAGGGGGGGTGATGTGGATACCAGTCCCTATTCCCTAGATTTTACCGCCTCCTTATCACTATAATACTTCAAGATCATCCTGGCTCCTCGAGGCAGACTCTGAGGTGTTTCCTCTTTGTTGACCCTCGAGCGTGCGGTTGCGCACATAACCCACCTCGGTGTGTCTCCACACCTCCATCAGAGAAAGAAAACCCTGCGAAGGGACTACCGTCCCAAAATTGGCGTCGAGGCAGGACCCGGCGGCGGTGACGCCCTCAACCACCTCTCCATTATCTTATTTTCCTTTTGTAAGGAAATACTTGACATCAGGCCAGGGGGGTCTGTCCCGTCTGCCATATGGCAAGCGGGACAAACGTGCGGGGTTTTTTTGGAATTGAAGCTTACCCGCTCTTTTCGGTGGGGTTTCTAGCACCGATCAAGCTTCACTGCCTCGACGCCAATTGTGGGACGGTAGTCCCTTCGCAGGGTTTTCTTTCTCTGAGGGAGGTGTTAGCGTGGAGACACACCGAGGTGGGTTATGTGCGCAACCGCACGCTCGAGGGTCAACAAAGAGGAAACACCTCAGAGTCTGCCTCGAGGAGCCAGGATGATCTTGAAGTATTATAGTGATAAGGAGGCGGTACAATCTAGGGAATAGGGACTGGTATCCACATCACCAACTCCACAACACTCTTTCATCGTTGCTGAATAATGTTTTTGTCCTTTCGTAAAACGTTTACTAAAGTAAGCAATGATTTGTAGGTCTGGTTTATCAGATCCTTCGTTGGCGTTTTGGGCTAAGAATGCTCCGACTCCTGCTTCACTTGCATCTACATGTACGATAAACTCTTTAGAATAATCAGGAAAATGTAATACTTTTTGGTCGTGTCACTGTTGACACGGCAAGCGATGTTCCATGTGTGGCTTTCTCGTTTGTGAAACGCCACCCTATCTTGAAAACTGAACCGATACATGCTATCCCGCCTGCTGTGCTCACGGTCGCCAAAACGCCGGTTTGTACCAGAATATGCTGAAGTTACAGCACCTCTGGTCGAGCTTACCAAAAAGCAGTATAAGCAACGGCGGGAATTCGAGAACCACTGGGGAACAACTCAATCTGAAGCAGTAACCCGGATTAAGAAGTTGTTATCTTCCCCTCCAGTATTACATTTCCCTGATTATTCTAAAGAGTTTATCGTACATGCAGATGCAAGTGAAGTGAAGCAGGAGTCGGAGCATTCTTAGCCCAAAACGCCAACGAAGGATCTGATAAACCAGACCTACAAATCATTGCTTACTTTAGTAAAAGTTTTACGATTGGACAAAGACATTATTCAGCAACGATGAAAGAGTGATGTGGAGTTGTTCATTGAACTTGTTCGGGCGAGAAGCACTAGAGCCAGCCCTTGCTAAAGCATTTGCCGACACCACCTTCTCACCCGAACAAGTTAGTCAGCATGGACGGATGCGACAGAATTACGGATAAGTGCGGTAGCCGCATCACCCAAAAATAAGGATGAGCTAGCAGCTGCGCGACAAGCACTAGAGCCAGCTCTTGCTAAAGCATTTATTTGCCGACACCACCTCGAGAAACACTGGGGAACAACTCAATCTGAAGCAGTAACCCGGATTAAGAAGTTGTTATCTTCCCCTCCAGTATTATATTTACATCAGTATCAACCGGAGGTTTTGTATCGGTGATTGTTTAACGGCACAGCAGGTGGGATGGCATGTATCGGTTCATTTTTCAAGTTTTCAGGAAACGAAAACGACAAGAACAGCATCCTTAATGTTACGTCGCAGTACGAAGCATTCTTCACCGCGTCGTTAAAGTCACGTCCCGGCGTCACCGAGGACATGATTGATGACCTCCTAATAACATACTTCATCTTTGTGTTGAAGGACGAGGCTATCCAGTTTTATACCCAGCTGGTAGGAGGTCAGGTGTCTCCTCCATCTTGCTACGTAGCATGGTGGGGGAGCCACCTGACCTCCTACCAGCTGGGTATAAAACTGGATAGCCTCGTCCTTCAACACAAAGATGAAGTATGTTATTAGGAGGTCATCAATCATGTCCTCGGTGACGCCGGGACGTGACTTTAACGACGCGGTGACGAATGCTTCGTACTGCGACGTAACAATAAGGATGCTGTTCTTGTCGTGTTTATTTAGAATTGAAGCTTACCCGCTCTTTTCGGTGGGGTTTCTAGCACCGATCAAGCTTCACTGCCGACGACGCCAATTGTGGGACGGTAGTCCCTTCGCAGGGTTTTCTTTCTCTGAGGGAGGTGTGTCCGACACACCTCCCTCAGAGAAAGGACACACCTCCCTCAGAGAAAGAAAACCCTGCGAAGGGACTACCGTCCGGACACCTCCCTCAGAGAAAGAAAACCCTGCAAAGGGACTACCGTCCCACACAATATATACTAAAAAAATAGGACCCCTCCCAATTAAAACTCACCCACATAGTATATTACAAGAACCAACAACGCGGCTTGCAAATATGAGTTTTGATCCGAAATTCGTCGAACTCACAGCTGACGTCCTGAATACCGGTATATGTTAATAAAAAAAATAACAGGGCAGTACGGCAGTGCAGCAGTACGTACGGTAGTAAAGGTATCATCCTCTGTACGTAAGTACAGCAGTACTATAAAAACTACCAGGTAAACAATAACAGGGCAGCAGTACGGCAGGGCAGCAGTACGTGCGGTAGTAAAGGACAGAGGAGTGCAGCAGTTGGGACGGTGGTACTCCAAAGCACCAGTGGGAGGCCGGTATTTTAGAAACAAAAAAAAGGTTCATCTCCCACAGGACGAAAGAAGACTCCCACGTACGTACGTATTGAACAGCCCACCCACCCACAGCAGTACGTACAACAGTACACCTGGTACGCGGGGAGCAGTTAGTTGGTTGGTTCTTGAGGACCTCGTATGAAACAGGAAACAGAAGGGGGAAGTTTTATTTTTTGACGATACTCGGCCATCTCGGGGAGCGAGCGAGCCGCCATCGACCACCCACCCACCACCATCCACCCACGGACTCCACGGACTTACCCAGTACAGCAGTACAGCAATGCAGCAGTACGTAGAGCAATACACTTGACAGGCAAGCAGCAGCCGATTCGTTGGTTACAATGCTCTCGGGCTGGGCGGGATTTGCAATTGTTTACTATTCCCCGCCACGCCGGGGGCCAAGCGAAAAGCGCTCGCGTTGCAGATCCTGCGGCGAGCGGCGATGGCTGGACGCTGCTGTGATTGGTCCTGATGTTGTTGTGCTTGCTGTTGACGCAGGCGCGCTTGTCGTGTCGTGTCCATCGCTCAAGTGGCCAAAAAGCAATTCGAAAGTTCAATATGGACTAGTTGGAGTTCGAAAAAAAAAAAAACAGACAGCAACAAAGAAAAAGCGGGGGGGGGGGCAAGCGAGCCGTCCCCGGGAGGGCGATTTCCACGCTCCATCCTCGCCGAGGTGGGGCACCGACGGCCGTTCTTGCGCCGGCACGTCATAGTGCTGCTGTGGGGATGGGACCGTGGTGGCACCACGAGGCCGCCGGACCGAGTGGAGCTCGGAAGTCGCAGCTTTTTTTTGGGGGGTGTTATAACCAACATATTTTCGAATGTCCAAAAAAACGTCACTACCACGACGTTACGAGTACCAGGTATATAATAGGGCCCATAAAATAAGGGTTCGTATCACCAAAAGCCAATTAGGGCGGTCAACCGCCCCAACTCCAATAGGACGGTCTTTCGAGATAGGGTGCGGTTGAAATCTCGGTGCACTACACCGCCTCATATAGGCCTAAGTACAAGTATTCATCAAATTTACCCGCGAAAAAATATCACAACCGACGTTCTTCATTTAAAAAACCTTGATGGAAAACAGACACTAGCACCGCGCACGTAACGGGACCTGGCCAAGATCGACAAAATATTTTTATTAGACTTCGCGAAAATAATGCCAGAAAGAGAGTGCTGCCGCATTCCATTCATCCCACGAACAGAACAAGGAACACGTCGTACAGCCATACTGTACAGCAATACCGGTACCAATCTATTGCTGTAGACTATACAAGTATCAAAACAGAAAAATCTGAAATACGCGATCAACACGTATAGTCTAGCAGTAGTACGGACGAACTGACTGCTGTGTTCGTTGGTTACCTCTGCTGTAATCCTCTCAGTCAGGCTGAAGTCTAGGGGAAATGCGGCAGGTACTAGGTGCAGCGACGGTACCACCGTACTTCTGTGCGAACACGCAAGATATCATCAATGCTCCCTTGGGTCAATTTCAGAGCCGTTTACAGTAAAAGCAGCTAGGAGTGTAGTCTACACCAACGAGAACGGTGGCTATGGGGAGATCTCGTCGACACCTTTTCATAGACGCGTGGTTCTCTGTTTGCACTCTCCTCCTTGTGCCCCCCAAAACCAGCTTTCAAAATAGTCCCAAGGAGTGTTACCTAGCGTGTTCTACAGACTTTTATATGTTTCTGATGGAGCAAGGGTGGAGGCATGAATTGCGTCAGCTGTGATATATGCGTGTACCACCTTGGGTTGTTTGTGTCTTCCCTAGGGTATTCCCCAGCTCTAGAGTGACTGGAGCCTGTCCTGTGACCACGGACGTGATTATGCGAGTTAACGTGAGAACAACACCAGCAGCAGATACCAGGTAGATTGGACACGAGTAGTCTACTTGTATAATTTAGTATTATTAGTCAAGTCTAGTCTACTTGTTTTTCTCCATCCCATTTATATTATCCTCGCACTACTCTCGCCCTCCCTCCCAGTAGTAACTCACAGGTCCGGGGTCGCATAGCGGGCCCTCTTCCCTCCTCGCCACCACGGTACGTGCCTTCATTTGTTATCGCGAGAACAATTCACACATCTGTGATACTTGGACTGCTGTTTGCTGTGTTCTATTTTCTGGCTATGATACATTCGATAAGTACAACCTCCGCCGTGTATCGAGATTTGTGCTGCCTGCTGCTCTTACTTGCTTGTTCCAGTCAAAACGTCGGTCCAGTCGTGGACCCTCGTGCGTCGTGGTAGCCTCCGAGATTGTGTTGGAGCTCGAGGCCGGCTTGCTGCTGGTGCATTTTGTTGCACCCCGTGCTCGTGGCATCTTGGGCTGGAGAGGAGGAACTCGCACCTGAAATCCAGTCGCAACGCTCAGCACACCAAGCAATATCAGGCCGCATCGGGCCATCGTGGTGGAGCCTTGAGATATGCCACCACTACAGAGCACGAGCAGTATCTACAGAGCTGTCTTTGGGTCAGGTGAAAGGCGGTAGTGACGCCCTGCTGCTGCGGAAAAGGAGTGCGCAAGAGGTGGACGCCAAGGCCAACACTTAGGACATCGGCACTGCGAAGGGCGGCTCTATCTCCCGTTCTTCTCCGCGGTTCTCCCAAGATCGCAGACGACGGAGGCCATCGGAGAACATCAATAATAGCAATTCACGAATATTTTTCGAGTCGAAAAGAACAGCAGGTTGATGATGTTGATGTTCAAGGTTGATTGTTTGGTGGTTGGCTTGGGGATATAATAACGATGTCCGGGTTTCAAACCGGGTACGATTCTGCCCCATTTTGCAGAGTAGATCGAGAGAGTGGGGGGGACGTGACGGGCGCAAGGTGATGTCTCGTGGTGTAACTAGCCGACGGCCGGCGGTCGGCGCGGTAAGACCGCGTGTCAAATGGCGGTCCAACCACTCTTTTCTCTTGAAAATGCTACACCACATAGTCTACTTGTAAGGTGTTCGTGAATTAAACCTGGTTGTTATTACACTAGACTAAAGACTACACAGCTTCACAATTTTGGATTAACTTTTAAGGACGTCAGCCGTGAGTTCGACGAATTTCAGGTCAATTTTTTTTTTTTTGATCCTCCTGGGGATCCGGGTAAAATACTCATCAATTTGTACGGAAAGTATTTTTGAAAAACGTCAGCTGTGAGGACGACCGATAGAATGGTTGAAAGACAACTTTGCAAGCTGCGTGGTACATCCTGCATCTGTGTTTCAAAAAATATATATTATCTGGCGTCAACTTCGGAATAATGCTCGTACGTATAATACAGCAGTACAGCAGCAGTAGTTGCACAAAAATTACGGAAGGTCGTTCGCGCGTGTTCATAAATTTGATCCCCACGAAAGATATTATAAAAATTAAAATACACTCCTCCAGGTGTGAGATCGAATATTTTGTCGAAACTCATCTCTGCAAGCTGTGTGTGATACTCCGATCGCGCGTATTACGGGTTGTGTGTCCTCATTAAGGATATAGTAGGTCGGCGACTCCCCTTCCTTGTAACTACAGTGTAGCTATCAGGGTCAACAGGGTGATGTTAGGCAGTCTGTGCGCGGGAACTATACAACCCGTTTCTGAAGGGGAGAATCTGACAGCTGTGGAAGGAAATGCATCATCAGTTTATCAAGTGAGTCCTGTAAGTCGAATATCTGGTGAGGGGAGGGCGGAGTTTTTAAGGACGTGGGGGCCTGATTTTGATCAAAAGGGGGGCGGGAGGGGGGAAGGGGGGGGAAGGGGACGGGTGGGGCAGGTCAATTTGTGCGTGGAAACTATAAATCCTTCTTGTGGGGGAGAGGGGGGGGATGTGGCAGAGGAGGCGGGGGGCGGGGGGGGGAGGGCTTTAGGTCCCATAGATGTAGGGGTTTGCTATATATACGCGTGTTGCTAGGTCTAGGCGATGGTGCGGGTGGCGGGGAAGGAGGGGGCGTTGGGGGCTGGGGTGGGTGGGAATTGCAGCAGCGGCATGGACGGCTCTAAAAAGATAACGGGGCGATATCCAGCCCGTGGAAGTGTTTATTACTCTGGCGGATTTCGATAGTAGTAGGTGGGGCGTTTAAGCAAGAGAAAAAGAGGAAAAAAAAGAAGAAAGAAAAAAGGGGCGGGGGGGAGGGGGGGGGGGGGGGTTCAAGAGGTTTAGGTCACATATAAATATATATAAAATCATTCCTTGAATATCGAGTCAATCCTTGGTGTCATGGACTTTGGTCAGGAGTTTTTTGTCTCGGCCTAAGTATGCGATTCGCGAAACTGGAATTCTCGGTCGAATATGGCTTGGTTCGAGCGCCGCCTTCGGGGGGCGGCTCCAACGCCCCTCGCCCTGCCGTGTCCGTTCCGCACATCGACGTGAACGCGGACGGGTGCCGAGCGAGACGAGCGAGTGTCGAGGAGGAATTTTGGAAAAAATGTTGAATCTTAATGGCTGCAACGCCTGAATGATTTACAAAATTGGCATCATTTCCAAACGGTACGTGATAATGTTTGGAAATTTGCGTGCCGGGTGAGAACAGCAGTATGTACGACGAGCATGAACGCCAACTGACGGCATTGGCAAACACACAACATCAGGTGCAGCAGCAGTAGCCGAAGGGCGAAACTTCTAGCACATACTGCAGCAACTAGTAGCAACCAGAACCACAGCAGATAGCTCAAAGTGCAGTACGAGTGCAGTTGGCAAGTTTAGTCGTACACGCATCACTCTGTCCAATAGTCTATACTAGTATATAACAGCATCTCAAGCAGGTAAAAGAGCCGTCTCTTCGGCCTTTGGCCTTGGCTTTAGCACGGCCGCTGACGCTCCAGGCAGCCTCTGCTGTAGGCATGAACGAGTGCGGTTGATTCGCAGCGAACTATCCCGCTGTGCTCGCTTCTATGTGGCCATTGTCCATGCCATTTCATGTCACCTCCCTTCTGTTTTGAGCTCGTCGTCGTGCCGTCGAGGTACGAGGAAACCCGTACGTACTGGGTGAGAACAGCAGTATGTACGACGAGCATGAACGCCAACTGACAACATTGGCAAACACAAAACATCAGGTGCAGCAGCAGTAGCCGAAGGGCGAAACTTCTAGCACATACAGCAGCAACTAGTAGCAACCAGAACCACAGCAGATAGCTCAAAGTGCAGTACGAGTGCCGTTGGCAAGTTTAGTCGTAAACGCATCACTCTGTCCACTATATAACAACCGTTTTATGTTCATATTGATGGAGAAAAAAATACCAGGTGTATTACATTTATTTCCTGTAAGAATGATACGTCGTACGAGCGGACGTTCTGATTCTGGTGCCGTGAGACCATCGAGCACACCGCATGTTTTACCCAAACACGAGCCAACAAGAGGCAGCGCACAGAGGCCCCCAACACAGAGACACGTGACAACCACGGCCAGCTGTCGATCGCGTAATTCGCCGGTAGTCCGTGCTTCGGTGGGTGTATCGGAAGTCGTTCGTAGTACTGCTGTAGATCGTCGAAAAACCACGTGGCATCGTGCTGGTGGCAAGACTCGCCAGTAGTAGACCCCCCAAAATTTATTTACCTTTTCTTTTTCTTGGCCCCATGCACCCATTTCCTTTTCTTTCTCTTCTTTGTTTGTTTCTTTTTTCGAATTGACTTGCGTCTGTTGTGCGCATGCGTAGTGATAGATACCACGTGTAATATATACGTGGTAGTCTTTCTTGGTTGGCAAGCGGTATAGTCGGTTTTTCCAGGCGCGAGTAATGAGACGTATGCACCGGTATGGACCTGGCACATCGTAGACTGACTCCCGATTTCACTTTTATATGTTTCTGGTGGAGGCATGAATTGCGTCAGCTGTGATTTATGCGTGTACCACCTTTGGTTTGTGTTTTTCCCCTAGGGTATTCCTCAGCTCCAGAGTGACTGGAGCCTGTCCTGTGACCACGGACTTGATTATGCGAGTTAATGTGAGAACGACAACAACAACAACAACTGAAATATTGCCTGTTTCTTGACCTTTCAGCTGCTTCCTGCAAACTTGGTTTTTCTGCCAACACGATTTTGAACTTTTTCGCGATTTTTTCTTCCTTTTTGTCTAGTAAGTTGAACTTCCTACTGCCGCTAATTTGCCGCCTGACAGCTGTGTATTAGTTGCGGAACGGTCCAGCTTTAGCTTTTCTTTGATTCGCACCAGTTGTTTGGTACTTGACGAAGCTTCAGCGGCTGAGATCTGGGCTTGGCTCATCAGCTCGACACCGCCCAGCACCCCATCGCAGCGCTATAGCTTACAGCAACGAAGCGCCGTGCAGTGCCCTGCGATGCCCTGCGGCTCAGCTCAGCAGCGCACCGCTAGCTCATCAGAGCGACGCGCTATGCTTTGCCGTGCTCTGCCGTCGCGGTCGTTCGTTATTCATGATATCTAAAACTCCGCGTACGCTGATATTTAGGTATTTGGCGCTTTATTCTATACATATCGTGTCAACCATCGTAATATCATACAAAATCACCCGCACCATCGCCTAGACCTAGCACCACACGTATAACAAACCCCTCACCTAAAGCCCTTTCCCCCCCCCCCACCCCCCTCCGCCCCCCCCCCCCGCCCCCACACCCCCCACCTCCCCCCCAACCCATCCCAACCCCACCCCCTCGAACACTCCACCCTCTCGTTACTCACTGATTGTACGACTTACCCCAGGATATACATGATAAACTGATGTATTATTTCCAAAACCGTCACATTTATCCCCTCAAAATAATGTATAGTTTCCAGGCACATTTTGAGCTGGCCCCCCCGCCCCCCCCCCCCCCCCGCCCCAACCCCCCCCCCGCCCCCAATAATATACTGGTGCCAAAACCGTCAGATTTATCCCCTCGAAAGGATTTATAGCTTACATGCACAAATTGCCCTCTTTCCCCCCCCCTCCCCCCTCCAAACCCGCTCGCTTTTGATCAAAACCAGGCCCCCACGTCCTTCGAAAACTCCGCCCCACCCCCCTCACCGGTTATTCGACTTACAAGGTTCACTTGATAAAAGGATACATTTCCCTTCACAGCTGTCAGATTTTGTCCCCCTCAGAAACGGGTTTTATAGTTTCCGCGCACAGACTGACTAAAATCATCCTGTTGACCCTGATAGCTACACTGTGGTTGTAAGGGGAGTCGCCGACCTATATCCTTAATGAGGACACACAACTCGTAATGCGCGCGATCGGAGTATCACACACAGCTTGCAAAGATGAGTTTCGACGAAATCTTCGATCTCATACGAAGCTGGAGTTTATTTTCATTTTTTATAAAATGGGGGAGGGAATGTAATCTCTATGCAATGATCCTGTTTTTTTTTAATCATTTGTCAGCCGGCCGCCCCGGTGGTCTATTAATAATAATAGTGGTTTTACCCTCGGATACTACTAACGTGTGGTTGTCCTTGAGTTCGATACCCACCACGATGAGATTTGACTTTATATGCAAAAATGCAAAAAAAAAAAAAACAGGGATCAACTGCTGAGAGTGCCTATTAATAGCAGCGTGGGTTGGTTCGACGCGAGCCGACGAGGTAAGAAAATAAATGCTGGATTCTCCTCGCGGTAAAAATGAAAGCACGTGCCGAAGTGGGGAGGGAGGAGGAGGGCCCGCTATTGACCCCGGATCTGAGTTTCTACTGGGAGGGAGCGCGAGAGTGGTGCGGGGATAATCAATAAATGGGATGAAGAAAAAAAAATGTTGCAAAGGTATATTATTATTACTACCAGTAAATAATATGTCAGTCTCTAGGAAATACGCACGGCACTATCAGCAGTCGTCATGGTAGAGACACTCCGGATATTATTATGCATTGAGGGGACGCGTCCAATTTCGACAACGTGAAAGCCCCCACGAAGAAAAGACAGCAGACACACATACATATCCCGCCTTCCCGAGAAAAAACAGAGAAGAAGCGCTACGCCAACCTCCCGTACGAGCAAAGCCACCCCCGCACCAATCTTAGACAACGCCGCCTCAACGAGAGATCGCCCTCCTCTTCTACGTTTTCCTCCTCGCCCGCGACCACGCAGACCAATCAATGCGACAGCCTTCACGTAACAAATAAAGCAATCTTCTTCCAAAACCTCGCCGGCTGACATGTCCTCATGTCGACGTTTGATGCACACCGACTTTGCATCCTGTCGACTTCGAACCTCCATTGCCACGGGGACAGCAGTGCAGTCTCTTCATTAATGCCAAGGCCTCTTTTGTTTCGCCTAGAGGCGACGCAGGTTCTCAATAATACTCTTTTTGGTATTTTCGTTTGATAGACGACTTTTACTTGACGGCGCATTTATCAGTTTGTTTCGCCTATCCTTGCCTTCTTTATTGTATAATATTACGTTTTTTCTTGTGTCAAAGCATGACTTTCAGAATCCCATGTTCGTATTAAACTCTTGGCATTACTTTAAAGTTCAATGCATGCCAAATCGGACAGCTACACCTTAAGTTGTCGAAGTGCTGCCCTGCCCTACCCGAAGCATGGGCGCCGGCGAATGCCGGCGCCCATGCGGAGCCCTTGTAATAATATTAAAATTTACCAGTATACACTTCAGCTATCAGAGCAAGAATTTTGGTCGACACTGATGTTCGCAACATTGTGTGTGATGAAGACCACTGATAGGGACAGCTTACGCTATACCTACAATGGGACCCGAAGGGTGCGCCAGCTAGCGTTGGGCTGCGAAGCAACTGAGTTAAATCGACACACGACGCGTATGAAAATACTGTACGTACGTGGAAGTGTGGTGAGCCAAAGCTTTATTTTTCCCCATCCGCCGGAGGATGAAAAAAAAAAAAAAAAAAAAAAAAAAAAAAAAAAAATGTGTGTGATCCTCCGATCGCGCGTATAGGTCGGTGACTCCCCTGTATGTTGTCAGGGTCAACACATAAGACGATTTTCAAAAAACTTAAAAACGTCAGCTGTGAGTACGACCGATTGATTGAATGATTGAAACTAAACTTTGCAAGCTGCGTCGTACATCTACGTTTCGCTAATAATAGTCCAGTCTAGACTACAGCAGTAGTTGCACAAAATTACGGAAGGTCTTTCGCGCGTGATATATGTTCGATCCTCTCAGGAAAGATTGTACTTCCTGGTATCTGGTATGTTATGGGGTTTCTATCGGCCATTACTACAGCTATTAATAGCTGTCGTGTATGCTTCGCATACCTGGTATTACTACAAGGTCCGACAATGTGTGTGTGCTGGAGCAACAGCACCCAACCGCAGGCAGCAGCAGCAGCAGTAGGCAGCAAAAATCAACAAGACAGTAGCAGCCAGCAGTAGCAGCTTGAAGGAGCAGAAGCACCATCTCACCCGCTCGGTTTGTGTGATTTATGATGGCAAGAGTTCGCATCGAACACGCTGTGCGTTACTAGACTATGTTGTTGCGCACGTCTAAAATCATCACCGAACAGAAGCAATGATCGACCGTCCCAGCCATGGTTTTTCGTCCGTTCGCACGAGATCCGTGGCAGATGGCGACGTTTTTTCCACGCGTATGCAGCTCTCTCTGTTTTGCTCGCGATGCCTTAGATCGCCGTTCAGCCACGTGCGCAAACCCACTAGACTAAATCGGTAGTGTACGCGAGCACTTTTTCTTATGATATGAAATAAAGAGTAAAAACCGAGAAATCTCTGGGTTAGGGTTAGGGTTAGGGTTAGGGTTACCGTGCTAGTCCTAGAAATCTCTGGGTTAGGTTTAGGGTGAGGGGTAGGGCTATATGCTGCTACTGCTGGGACTGTTGCCTGCTCGCACTCCGATGCGACTGCTTGCTACTAGGCTAGCCGGCTTGGTCGGGAAGATTCCACAACACCTCCGCAAAGGCGCGGCGGAATTACGATTCCAGACTTCTATTCTAATTCCTATAGTCTAGATTATAGTTTTTTTCAATATTGGTGTAGGCAGTCCCACTATATCCAACTCACGGTCAAGCCATGAAAAAAAGAGGGCCTCTTTCTGTTTGGCTTCAGCTTGTTATTACGTACCTGGTATATCATAAATCAAACACAGATCTAATGTACCCAAGGCAGCTTGCAAAGTTGAGTTTAAACCATTCAATCGGTCGTACTCACATCTGACGTTTTTTTCAATTTTTTATAATTAATAATTGAAAAAAATGAAAATACACTCCAGCTGTGAGAACGAAGATTTCGTCGAAACTCATCTTTGCAAGCTGTGTGTGATACTCCGATCGCGCGCATTACGAGTTGTGTGTCCTCATTAAGGATATAGGTCGGCGACTCCCCTTACAACTACAGTGTAGCTATCAGGGTCAACAGGATGATTTTAGTCAGTCTGTGCGCGGAAACTATAAAACCCGTTTCTGAGGGGGACAAAATCTGACAGCTGTGAAGGGAAATGTATCCTTTTATCAAGTGAATCTTGTAAGTCGAATAACCGGCGAGGGGGGTGGGGCGGAGTTTTGAAGGACGTGGGGGCCTGGTTTTTGATCAAAAGCGAGCGGGTTTGGAGGCGGGGGGGAGGGGGAAAGGGGGCAATTTGTGCATGTAAGCTATAAATCCTTTCGAGGGGATAAATCTGACGGTTTTTGGCACCAGTATATTATTGGGGGCGGGGGGGGGGGTTGGGGCGGAGGGGGGGGGGGGGGGGGGTTGGGGCGGGGGGGGGTTGGGGCGGGGGGTGGGGGGGGGGGCGG